>CAUYSK010065985.1:0-27637 GCA_963575035.1 Avahi laniger
TAATTTCTTTCTATTTTTGGTAGAGATGAGGTCTCGCTCTTGCTCAGGCTGGTCTCGAACTCCCGAGCTCAGAACGATCCGCCCACCTCGGCCTCCCAGAGAGCTAGGATTACAGGCGTGAGCCACCGCGCCCGGCCTAAAACATAGTCTTAAGATATGCAAGCTGAAGCAGGAGGATCGCTTGAGCCCAGGTGTTCAAGGCTATACTATGCTATGATTACACCAATGAATAGCCACTGCAAGCTAGCCTGGGCAACATAATGAGACTCTGTGTCTTAAATTAAAAGAAAAAAAGATATGCAAGTAATAGCCTTTGAACTTCATAATAGAAAAAGAATTTTTAAAAGGAAATATTGTTTTATTTAACTAGCCCCTTTTTTGCTACAAAAGCATTTCTACTTTTGTATGATATGTATACTGTATAGGTACTTGTATTGTGTAGATAAGTCCTGTTAAAGGAAATATATCCTATTTTGCAATCTGAAGTTAGTAAAGTGGTACAGAGCTTTGTTCCTGTAAGGTTTTGCTGAGTTCTTAGTGTTCTTCTAAAATAGTCTCATTTAAAGATTGATTTATATACAAAAATGTTCAGAAATAATTAATATATGAAGCAAGTCTTAACTGCCAGGATCTTGAGGTAATTTACTATACCTAAGAATTAGCTCCTGATGAGTGAGAGAGTTCTGGGAAGGCCAGCTGTAGGAATTGTGAATGCTAAGACTATCTCCTGCTCTACAAATTTGCCACATAATTAAGATATATTTTTCTCAGCATATTAAAAATAACATTTTTCTCTCTTGTAGTGTGATTGTGAGAAGATGGAGGAATATGAGACGTTCTGTGAAAAAAGTCTTGCCAGAATACAAGAAGCATCAGTATCCACAGAGAGTTTTCTACCTGCCCAGTCTGAAAGTATTTCACTTATTCGCTTCCATGGAGTGGCTGTGCTTTCACCACTGGTAAACTTTGTTTTTAAATAATTTTTTCTGTAGTGAACCACTAAGGCAGTTCATGGAAAAACAAAAGAAAGGCTTATAAAGATTTGAAGAGCTGCCTAACCTTTCTTCGTAATTAGAGAAATACATGCTGGGCATGGTGGCATATGCCTATAGTCTGGCTACCTGGGAGGCTGAGGTGGGAGGATTGCTTGAGCCGAGGAGTTCTGAGCTATAGCGTGCTATGGTGAGCTATGGTGCGTTATAGTGCGAATGGGTGTCTGCACTAAGTTCAGCATCAATATGGTGACCTGGGAGCAGGGTACCAACTACAAGGTTACCTAAGGAGAGTAGTGGGATCATGCCCATGAATAGCCACTGCACTCTAGCCTGGGCAATAAAATGAGACCCCCATCTCTAAAAAAACGAACCAAAAAAATCCCAAAAGAAACATAATTAGAGAAATACCAATGAATTACTGTTTTTTACCTACTAGATTGGCAAAGATCTGATAGGACCTAATGTTCCTTAGGTTGTGGAGAAAATGTACTTCTAATGTACTCTTGCTGAGAGAATCATTTGATTCCATTTTTTGGTGAGCAGTTTCGTAGTGTTTATCAGAATTTTAAAGTGCACAATTTTTGACTCAGCAGTTTTGTTTTTGGAACATCCTACAATTATACTGATATGTGTGCCCAAGGAAATATGTACAAGGTTATAGTATCATTGTTTAAAATAGCAAAAGATTGATAAACCACCTAAATGTCCATCAGTAGTGGATTTGTTTAACTGTGGTCCATTTTATAGAATCTTACACATGTCATTACAGTGAGTAAGGTAGATCTAAATATGAAAGCATGGAAAGATCACTGTGTGCAGCCTGCTGTCAGAGGCAGTGTAGAATAACTGTTGAAAGTCCAGGCTCTGGTGCCTTTTGGCCTGAGTTCAAATCATTCCTTTGCTCCTTAACTCCTGGGTGAATTTGTGGTCCATTTCCTTATTTGTGAAATGGTGATAAAAATAGTGCCTACCTTATAAGTCTGTTTTGAGAATTAAATGAATTAATATGTATAAAATGCTTAGAATACTACCTGGATCATAGGAGGTAACATAAACTCAATATATGTTAACCATTTGGGTTTTTAAAAGGATGGTATATCCCTTTTCTGGGGAGTGGTAAGGGAATAGAGGATAGTAGGGAAGACTCTTCTTCATCATGTACCCTTTGATACTGATTGAATATTTTTTAAATGTACATGACTTTATTTTAAATCAGAAAATTAATATTGGAAAAATGAGTTTAAAATTTTTTTTGTATAATAGGAGTTAAAAGATCAATATTTTCTGCCAACTTTTTGTAATGAAATTTGCAAACATACAGAAAAATTGAAAGGATGGTACAATGACCACCCATAGGTTTACCATTTAGATTTAACAATTTTTAACATTTTTGCCATCTTTGCTTTATCTGTTTGTGATTTTATGTATGTATGAATGTATGAATATACATGCATTTTTAAAAATTCTCTAGCCATTTGAAAATGCAGATACCTGCCACTTCTCTCCTATTTTGGTATATGTCTGCTAAAAACAAAGACATTCTCCTATATAAAATCTCAATACCATTATCATACCTTAAGACAATTAATAATAATTTTTAATAGCATCTAATGTTCCATTCATATTCACATTTTTACATTTGTGCTCAAAATGTCTTTTATAGCTTTTTTCCCCTAATCTGGATCCAGTCAAAATTCATAAATAACATTTGTTTGTTATGTTTCTTTAATCTCTTTTAATGTAGAACAGTGCCTCTGCCTCTTTAAAAAAAATTTTTTTTATGATACTGGGTTTTTAAAGAGCCAGACAAAGTGTCTTGTTGAATACCTTACATTTTGGATTTGTCTAATTGTTTCCTCATGGTGATATTTAACTTCTTCTTTTAGTCCTTGTGGTTTCTTTAATCTGGAATTTAAGTCTAAAGTTTGCTTAGAATCAGGTTAAAAATTTCTGGCAAAAATTCTTTGGAGATGATACCATATTAAATAAATATGTACTTCATATTAAATTAAATCAGAAGTTACATCATGTTTTAGTTGTCCCCCTATTAGTGATATTTAGTTTGAACACTTGCTTACAATGGTGACTGCTGGATATCTCTTTAAAATACACATTTTCCCTTTTTGATGAGCAAACTGTGTAATGATTCTTTGGTATCAAGCAAATAGAAAAACATTTTGTAACAACAATTTTATCAGCTATTTGATGACATATTGCTGATTTAATATGGACCAAATGTCTGAGGCTTGTTATGTAGAGTCTATGACTCCATCAGTTACTTATTTATAAGCAAAATCTGATGTTTATAGACTTAATCCACACTTGTGTGGTTGTGTTTGATAGGTGACTATTACAACTTTGGAATAATTTTTTATATGACTTTTTTTTATTTGCATAAGTATAAAATAAGTCTTGACTCTTAACACAATCACTAAACTTCCCAGGACTTCATTAAGATTTAAATCCACTGTAAAAAGCTGTAATAGTTAGAAGCTTTCAATATTTTAGGTCCGTTCTATTTTTACTGGAGGATACGATGAAGTGGAGTAAAAAATGTGTTCTGATTTTGTAGGCAAATAAAACATTATCTGTTTCTTTTATCATTAAACATTTGGACATTTTCTTGAGGCAGCAAAGAGGTAAAATGTGCACTGATTAGAATATTAAAAATTAGAGAATCTAACTGACCCAGTGAAGTAAGATATCGAAAGTAAAATAATATTTAAGTGAAGTAATGCAAAGCTCAGCAATGGCCAATAAAAGGGCTAATTTTATTTCTGTTAATTTAGAGCATTTGATAAATGAACAAAATTTTTTCTTTTAACTTTTTTCACTTGACAATAATTTACATCAGTAAAATGCACAGATCTTAAGTGTTAAAGTTCCATGAATTTTGATATATGGCAGACACCTGTATAACTGACACCCAGACAGAATGTTTTCATTACCACAGAAAGATCTTGCATGTTCCATCCCACTCAATACCCCCAACCACTGTTCAGATTTCTTTCACTATACATTAGTTTTGCCTCTTAAACATGTTTTTAATCATTCTCTTCAAATATGTTTTCTGATTGTATGATATTTTTATCATTGAGAAATAATCACCTTTTTATGATGTTTTCCAGCTTAACATTGAGCAAAGAAAGGAAATGCAACAAGAAAAGCAGAAAGCACTCGATGTAGAAGCAAGGAAGCAGGTTAATAGGAAGAAATCTTTACTGACTCGTGTCCAGGAGATTCTTGAAAATGTTCAGGTGTGTAATTTAAACTTTTTTAGGTTATAATTAAGAAATCATAAGGTAAGCATTGGTGATAATTTTTCAGAAATATATTTGTACTTAGCTAATTATCAATATACTTTACTGTTATGTTTGAGAAGCTTCATAATTCGTGATATTCCGTTTCAGTTACTCCAGAGAGAATTCACTTGCTTGTTAGTGATGCCCAGTACTTGAATCAGAGGATACTTAGACAATGGAGCCACACACCGAGTATAATTGCTTATTGTCTGCATCTTATGACTCTAAAAACATTGAATTCTTAGTGACAGAATGATAGAATTGGTCATTGTCCTTTACTCCTAAACTAATCAGACTATATGACCTTATTCTCATTCTCTGCTAAAGTAAATAACTGCCCCCAATTTTTTTTGGTTAAAATTCTGCTCTTGGATATACAAAATGCAATTTGGATTTAATAAATAGAATTGCTTAGATGCATCCTAGAACTGAGTTAAAACTATTTAAACAACACGTCCACCTTTTTGTAATTATTTTTACTTTGATTAATTTAAATTTGTATAGAAAATTTGTTTTAAGGTGTGGATCATTTTATACTAAAAAGAAAAATAAATGAATTATGTTGAAAAATAATTTTTGTCATATATAGCACTGTTTTGCTGTCTACATCTTTTTGTTTTTTCATAATCTTAGAGGTCTGTGGTTTGTCTGTATAATTCATACCTGATAACAAATGTATGTATAATGAACCTTAGGGTATTTCTACTACCGGTACCTGCATTCTCTGTGGTTAGCATATAGTATGTGAGTAGTAGATTTTAATTTGCAGATTATAATTACTGTCAATAAGTTAAAAAAATATAATGTGTAGGGCTAATTTAACAAGAGGTGGGTTTTTGACTTACTAAATATTTCCTGTTACTGAAACAAAAATGGCATATCATTCTTGGTCCATTGAAGGAAGATAAAATATACTAATAACAAAATTATTATTGAGTTAAAAAGTTTTCTATTTAAAAAAGCATATGTAATGTTGAACTATAATGAATTATTCAGATAGAGAAATTTTATATAGATTTATATAGATTTCTAAGATCTGCTTCACCTGTAAAACCTATGATTCTATGTAGATTTTTTTGTTGTTATTTAACTCGTCTAACCAAAGGCTCATTTTAGTGGTGTATAAAAACATAGCTGCTGAATATCACAAATGTGAAATGTGAAATATTTCATATAAGGAAATAATCTAATTTGCTTAAACCTATGAACATGTTCATGGATTTGTGGATCTGCATCTCTTTTGGTATATTTTGGTCCTGAGGTTGTGACTAAGTATGCCCTGTTGTACTGTTTATTGCATAGTACCTGGAAACCATTATATGTCTTGGGATTTGTAAGGTAAAATCGGCAAGCCATATGGTCTAGGAAAAAAACAAATACATACAAAACAACCTACAAATATTTTAATATTCCGTATTTTGGAGTCTAATGATTTCTGCCAGTTTAATATATTCTTGTATACTCTTTAGAAACCATCCTAGTTTTCTTTTTATTCTTTTGCAAAGTTGGATTATGTAGATACAAAGTGTATTTATTTTAACACGTATTTTTAAATGTATTTTTTTTATTGGATCTCGTGTGTATACAGTTGTTCTCATCTTAATGTATCAAATTTTTGCCTATTATGCTGGTCCAAAATGTAGACAGTTTGCTATTTTAACTCACAGTTGGTTAATCTAATTGAATTTTGTTTTAATGAATTAAGTTGAACTATTTCTTATTTCTAAGTAATTTAAGGTACATGGCTGAGCTATTATTTACTATAAATTTGCCTCATTTTTGGGCAATAAGCATGTAGGAGACAGGAGTCTTATTAATGAATTATTTTTGCTTAATCAGTTCCTGGACAAGTTAGTCTTTGTTAGAGAGGGATCATTTGCGTAAGACATTTAATTACTTGCTATTTATTGCATACATTATTATCCTTAGACGATAGCTATCCTAGGAGGAATAACTAGTGATGTTAATAACATATGACCAGAGAAAGTTAAGGAAAATGCCTCTATTCTGAGATTAAATTGCACATGTATATATGAATATGTGTATATACATTCATATATACATTTATGCTCATATTTTTATCAGATTAGATGATTTCTGTTTTTTCTTTTAATAAATAGGCTCTAATGACCAATAGATTTTTTTATAGTAATTTGAGTCCTATGTGACAGTTTACCTTAGAAACCAGTCATCTTAGTTTTTATGTTTTCAAATGTCAGAACTCTGAATCTTCAATTTTAGTTTTATTATAGAAAACAATGAAATTAAAGGCTTTTGTGCAGTGAGGAAATATTAATTTTTAAAATTCCTTTTTCAGGTTAGAAAAGCACCTAATACCAGTGATTTTGATCAGTGGGAGACTGAAACAGTTTACTCTGATTCAGATGTCAGAAACTTGAATGTTCCTGCTACATTTCCAAATAGCTTTCCAAGCCCTACTGAACACTCTGCTTTAGTAAAGCTTGAAAAGATAGCTGGAATTTTGCCATTGGAGAATGAAGATCAATGTAAAACTAATGAGATAGACTTAGCCAGAGATTCAGAAGGATTTAATTCTCTGAAGCAATGTGATAGTTCAGATATTAGTCATGAAGAAAATGAAGCTTTTCCAAAGATCTCTTCAGCAACCCTACAAGAGACTCCTATTTCTGATAGTGTCTTCTCAACAAATGAAGAACAGGATCCATCACTTTTGGCAGAAGTCACCCCGGATCCCTATGTAATGAGCCTTCAGAATCTGATGAAAAAGTCAAAGGAATATATAGAAAGAGAACAATCTAGACGCAGTCTGAGAAGTAGTGCAAAGAGGAGTGTTAATGAGAGTCATTCAGACAAAGAAAATGATGCTGTCAAAGTGACCGACAGTGTAAAGGAGAAGGCCCAGTTGATAGGCAAACACTGTGTCCCAGTTATTCCCGACAAACCAAGCCTTAATAAATCAAATGTTCTTCTCCAAGGTGCTTCAATTCAAGCAAGCAGCACGAATATGCCAGTTTTAGCTAGCTTTTCTAAAGTGGACATACCTATACAAACTGGCCATCCCACTGTTCTAGATTCTGATTTTAAAGTTATTCCCACTTTTGTTACTGAAAATAATGCTATCAAAAGTCTTGCAAGTTCATATGCCAAATTACCTACTCCAGAGCCAAGTATGAGTCCTAAAATGCATCGAAGGCGTTCCAGGCCATCATCAGAATGTCATATACTTATAAATAACCCAATAAATGCCTGTGAATTAAGCCCCAAAGGAAAAGAAAAGGCAGTGGACTTAATTATTCAAGATACTGATGAAAAGACAAATGTACCCGAAACTGTGCCAAAGTTACCAATTAATTTAGCAGGAGTTTGTTCAAGCAAGGTTTATGTCAGCAAAAATACATCCGAAGTCGTTGAGGATATGGTTTTAGGTAAAGCAACAGGAAATCAATTAGAAAATAAAGTTATTCGTGGACTTGCCACCGCGGAAGGTCAGTTAACATCTGATGAGAGAGGAGCGCACAAAATGAATAGTACTTGTACTGCCATGCCAAAATTGCATGAACCATATGCCACCAATCAGTGTGTAGCAAGTCAGAACTTTGGAACTGTGGGTGGATTCAAGTCAGCCAGTATGTTAGAGAAAAACTGCAATTTACAAATGGAATTGAATAAATCTTATGATGTAAAAAACCCATCTCCTTTATTGATGCAAAACCAGAATACTAGACAGCAGATAGACACACCTACAGTGTTCTGTGGAAATGAACAATTTTTGGATAACAGTTTTGAGAAAGTGAAACGGAGACTTGATTTAGATATTGATAGTTTGCAAAAAGGAAACTGCCCTTATGTCTTAACAACTGGAATAGCTGAACAGGAAAGGCAACATTTGCCAGAAAAAAGCTACCCTAAGGGATCTGTCTTCATTAATAAGAATAAAATTTCAGAAACTAGTTCCAAAGGTAAGGAAACTTTGAAGTGTTTGATACTTGCTATGCAGATGGCACCTTTATTTTAATACTTTTCATTGACATTTTGGAAAAAAATTGCTTTATCTGTTCATACAGCCACTTCATTTATCTTGTTAGAAAGCATATAATTTTTATAACTACAGTTTATTGCCATTTGATGGTGTTTCTTAAAGGATTTTCTTATTTAAATGATGAAGCTTTCATAGTCTACTTGATATTATTGAGAATATTATTAATGATTGAAGGAAACAGTTCTTATGTGAAACATCATATATAGTTTTAATCCAGTGTATTGCTATGAGGTCTTTCTTTTGGACTATAGTTTCTAATATTTTTGTCAGTTCATTCATCTATAATGAGATCTTCATGTAGTTGGCTCCTCAGTAAACACTTTAGCATCAAATTATTAGAGAAAAGTATCACAAATCTCTGAGTAGTGTTTCAAGAATGGTTCTTTATTAATAAAAATTATTTTTTCAGGTTTCTTTTCTATTGCATTCAGTGTTACATTAACAACAATTTGTTAAAGCACGTTTTTCTTCTTCATCACTCCTTTGCTGTCATGGTTCATAATTCTTCATTACTGACATGGAAGACATATAAATTAAGTAAATTAAGTTCTTAGGGCTTATGGGAAATACAGGATTGGGGCATACTACTTAAAACCTGTGCAACTTTATGAAAGTTCTAATAAAAACAGCAGTTGGTACTTGGGGAGCCAACTTGGATCTTCCAAGTAGACCAGGGGTCCCCAACCTATGGTGAGTTATGTAATGATTTCATTATATATAACAATGTAATAATAGAAATAAAGTTCTCAATAAATGTAATGTGCTTGAATCATCCTAAAACCATTCCCCCTCACCCCCCCCCAGGTCCGTGGAAAAATTGTCTTCCATGAAAATGGTCCCTGGTGCCAAAACGGTTGTGGACCACTGAAATATAGACAACATAGCAAGGCTAGAGGCTGCCTTAGTGAATATCAAAAGTTCACAAAACCAACTGAGTGGCAATTCTGGCAGTGCCTTAATAAGTGCTTTAATAATGCAAGATGAGGCCAATCATGGAGGCAGCCAGGTAGCTGCCACAGTGGGGAGGGGAGGCAGTGCAGTGTGCTGAGAGCTGCCCACAGCTCAATAAAAGTTTTTAAGATAGAGCTAAATGGACTCCTGCTGTCCACTGAGTGGTTGAGGTGAGGGGCTTTTTCCTTTCTTGCTGAAGGTTATAATTCTACTCTGCTTTTCCAGCTCCCCTTGCCTGTGAAAAACTACACATAAGTACAAATTGTCGCCGAATAAAATGTATTTAGGAACAAATTATGGGAAGACTACAGCAGTAGCACAATAGTACATAATAAACTTATCTTCAGTGAAAATCATTGTGTATTTCGAAAGAATAATTCTTTGAATTTAGTTGAGTTATAATGTATCCATGAATACACACTTGCTACATCTACATAATACTTGGTATTTCAACATTTTGATATGTCTTACCACTTTCTATTCAGTAAGCTTGCATAGTGATAATGATTTATACTTTTTAGTTAGTAACTAAAATATCTGGAATTTTAATGTTCAGTCTTTTCTGGAACCTCAAACTGAGAAATCTTTATACCATCAAAGGAATATTTACTTTAAAAATCAAAACAGCAAAACTACAAGCTACAATACCAGAGATCCTAGAGAAGGACAAGAGTCAAAAAAATAAGTAGTGGTAAGATGCAGTTGAGGACCACATCTTACAGTGAGGGTCTGGAGAATCTTCAGTTCAGATCACGATGGGCTTTGTTGAAGGAGTGGGTAAAGGTGATGAGACACAAGGCTTTGTTGGATAGCATGAAATAAGAGGAGTGGCAAATGAGAACGTGGTTCAAAGTGTAGACCCGGCTGTATCTTGACAGTGTAATGTCAGATCGTGCTCTCTTGTCAGAAGCATAATTTAAATTGATGGTATAAGGTAGCAGATATTAGACTTGTAGTGAGTCTTCTAAATTTGAGGGGATGTGTTTCTTTTCAGAAAGCGAGGAGATACTAAAAAGCAAGATGTTTGCTTTTGAAGAAATGCGGAAGAGGCTAGAAGAACAGCATGCCCAGCAGTTATCACTACTCATAGCTGAGCAAGAAAGGGAACAGGAAAGACTGCAAAAGGTGAGGAATTAAAATATATGGGAAGATTGGGTTGGTTAAGTGAAATTTATCTGAGGATAAGTATGAATTTTAGTAATGTATAGAATACTTACAATTTTTTCCCCAGGTATCTTAATCCAAGGGAGCCATTGATTTTGATACATGGGTAGCATTTTTATTGTCAAAATGCAAAGTTTAATGTTTAGATCCTTACCTAAAAGTAACTGTATAATTTATCCAAAGGATACCTTATTGAATCCTTGATTCAAAACATGTAATATTTTTAAGAGGTATTTTATAGATAGATGCTGAAGTACACATTCTGCAAGAGGTATATGATAAGGACACTTGTTATAAGATTATTATAGATAATGCATCACATTTTTTTTGAATTTCAGAATATTACAGGGGTACAAACGTTTAGATTACATACATTGCCTTTGCACCACCCAAGTCAGAGCTACAAGCATGCCCATGCTCCAGACAGTGGGCACCGCACCCATAAGGTGTGAATAATTGTATCACATTTTAAAATCAAATACATTTTCATAATTTTATTTGAGGGAGGAAAACTTAAATAATAATTTACTGATACATGTTCTTTTGGCTAAGCCTAAAATGATACTATTTGGGGATGTAATTAAAAGATCTACCATGTTATAATAAACTATTAATCTACAGGAAATAGAAGAACAGGAGAAAATATTAAAAGAGAAGAAGGCAATGACAGCAGAAGCCTCTGAATCGGACATTAACAATGTGGTAGAGTTAGAATGGAAAAAAATAAGTGACTCTGGTTTGCTAGAAACAATGCTGTCTCAAGTGGACTCACTCCATACTTCAAATTCAAATAGCTCTGGTAAATATTTAAAAATCTTTTTCCATTTGAAAAAATTATCCTACAGTAAGATATTTTATTTGGCGCACTTTAAAATCGTAGCTCCTTTCTTCAAGTAATTCCATGTCCAACCCACAGCTGTTTGCCAGCTGCTTAGTAACCAATGAAAAACGACATGATAGCAGATCAAAGACCTAGTGAGCAGGTGTTCTCGAGAAAAGACTGCCTTAGTGAGGAAAATATCAGGAAATTCAGCTCAGAGCCCAGTTTGTGATCATTCATACAGCAGGTGATATACTTCAAGTGAAAACATAGTTTGCTATTTCCCAAGTGATCTTGAGTTACCTCTAATTCCCCAGTCCCTGTAAGAGCTTATCTTCACATCTTCAATTATCCTAAGATGCTGTTTGTGTTGAAAAGATCCATCTGGTGCATAAGCTTAAAGTCCATAAATATTTAAGTCTGCGTGTGGATCAGTTTCAGAGGCAGTTGTTATTCTTAATGAGTGTCACAATGTTTAATTGGATGTTCTTCATATTCTGATTATATGACATCAAGTATAATACTATATGTGTATTTCTCTAGGTTTCACAAATTCTGCCCTACAACATAGTTTTGGTTCTTTGAATGAAGTACCATTCTACCTCTGGGGGTCATCAACTAGTGGCTTGACCAAATTCTCAGTAACAAAGCCTTTTGGAAGGGCCAAAACTAGATGGTCTCAGGTGAGCAAACTTAATGATGTATGTCCATCTGTCTTATTTATCTATCTTTTTTTAAGAGCTACAGCATCTTAGGTTGTACAATTGAGCATCAATAAACATTGTGTCTATCTTATTTCTCCTAGATTTTTGGTCCAGAAGTACAAGCAAAATTTAACAAAATAACTGCAGTAGCAAAAGGATTTCTTACTCGTAGGCTTATGCAGACAGATAAGCTGAAGCAACTTCGACAGACAGTAAAGGTAAGATTGTTGTAAATTTTTTGTATTTCACTTATAATTTATATTAGTCTTGTGACAGCTGACAGATTAGTTCAGAACTTAGGGAGATCAAACATTTTTTAGTCACTATATTTTTAGAAATCTAATGATTAATCTTACTCAGATAATTTTATAAATGATATGTAAAGGAAGTAGTTTGTGCCTTTTTTTTTTTTGAGACAGGGTCTCCCTTTGTTGCCAGGGCTAGAGTGAAATGGCATCATTGTAGCTCACTGCAACCTCAGACTACTGGGCTCCAGTGATCCTCCTCCCTTTGCTTCCCTAGTAGCTGGGACTACAGGCATGTGCCACTATGCTTGGCTAATTTTTCTATTTTTCATAGAGACAGAGTCTCGCCATGTTGCTCAGGCTGGTCTCAAACTCCTGGCTTCAAGTGATCCTCTCATCTTAGCCTCCTGAAGTGCTAGGATTACAGGCATGAGCCACCACATCCGCCAGTTTGTGTATTTTTGTCTCATTTCAAAGTGAATGCTGTTTGACTTCAAATAAGTAATAGTTTTATGTATGTTCTTAGTACATTTGGCCCACAGTATTTGTGGATCCCACATCTGGATTCTGCATCCATGAATTCAGCCAACAACAGATTGAAAATATTAAAAAAAATATGGTTGCATCTGTACTGAACATGTACAGATTTTTTTTCTCATCATTATTCCCTAAACAATACAGTATAACAACCATTTACATAGCATTTACATTATATTAGGTATTATAAGTAATCTAGAGATGATTTAAAGTATACAGGAGGATTGCATAGGTTATATGCAAATACTGCACCATTTTATATAATGGACTTAAGTATTCTTGGATTTTGGTATCTGTGGGGTTCCTGGAACCAATCCCCTATGGATACCAAGGGACAATTGTAATTTTGGATTTATTGGAAAAACTAAAAAGGAAACTCCAGTAATCATGAATCTTTCTAGAAAAATGTTTTTGAAGGAGCATTTCTTTTTTCAGGATACTATGGAATTCATGAGAAGTTTTCAGTCAGAAGCACCATTAAAGAGAGGCATTGTTTCAGCACAAGATGCTTCACTTCAGGAAAGAGTGTTAGCTCAGGTAAACGTACATATCCTTAAGGCTTTTACGAAACAGAAATGTTACCTTTCTCTGTCTACATTAAATCAATGAAAATAGGTTTCAATGAAAACTACTATAACCTTTTTTTATACATAAAAGAAGTGTGCATAGTATATATAATATTACTGAACTCTACCCTCATCTTTTAAATGCATATGATATTTTCTCTTTTGAACCTAGTTGCGAGCTGCCCTGTATGGCATTCATGACATATTCTTTGTAATGGATGCAGCTGAAAGAATGTCTATTCTACATCATGATCGAGAAGTTCGCAAAGAGAAAATGCTCAGGCAAATGGTATGTTATATGATTTTCTAATGAATGGGGTTCTTCTGGGTTTAGGGTAATTGATACTAAATGTCATTTTTTACTGACTTCAGCACCCTTCCGACAATTCTTAAGCACAGGTAATTCCTGAGATTATTAGCAACATTTAAATCTAGACAGATTTAAAAGAATTACATAATGAAAGAATTACATATTGTTTTGTGATTGGATTTTGGAGTTGAAGCTTTGAATGTTTTGCTTGTATGGCTTATAAAAAACTATCAGTTGCTCCTGATTGAATTTCCTTGAAACCATTGTGTGGATTTTCCCTCTTTTGAAATGGGTTAGAAAATAGGCTTGAAATTAATTTGAAATATATCAGAGTGTTGGTGGCTTGTGGTTTGAATCAATGATTTTAGTGTGGTTGGCAAAAGGAAAACAAGCAAAATTTACATTATTTCATTGGGAAAAAGAATTTTAATTATTCTTAGAATCAGACTGCTTCAGTTAGAATACTAAATTAAAGGTAAAAATGTTAATAAAGAGAAACTTTTCCAGGCAATTTGAGGTCATTCTGTATTATATTATTATATTGGTGCCAATAGTTTTACATTACTTTTGTGTTTTAAAGGATAAAATGAAAAGTCCACGAGTGGCTCTTTCAGCTGCAACACAGAAATCTCTTGATAGGAAGAAGTTCATGAAGTAAGTTTTTTTGTATTATGTTGTATTAATTAATATTAAACCAATTAATTTTAGTCATCTGTCTATTTGCATATTCAAATTAGAAACAGCAACTTTTCTGCAGTTGAGCTGATAGAAATCCCTTTTATATAAAGAAATTAAAATCAGGTGGTAAAATCTGATTTCATCTTTAGATAAATTTATCAATTACTAAATTTGTCAACATCCAACTTGTATAATTGATAGCCAATCAAACAATCTTAAAAACAGTTGCTCCTTATATTCAATGTTTAATTTTTTATCTTTTAAATGTATTCTTTTTCTGATATCCTAAAGATTTCCTGGGAAGAAAAACTTAATGGGAAGAATATCTTAATAACTACCTTTTTAAAAATTCTTTCTTGAAAGTAGTCTTTTCATGCTTAGTACAGGTCTTTCAGTAGTACAGCAACTTCTAAATGATGATTTGTTTGTGTCATCCCACATTAGACTTGTAGGCATGTTTTTTCCCCTTCTCTAAATACATTTTTTGTGTCCTTATTTTTATATTGTGTTAGAGCTGCTGAAATGGGAATGCCAAATAAGAAATTTCTGGTTAAGCAAAATCCTTCCGAAACAAGGTGAGAAAAATCTCTTAGTCTCATCAAGAGTTTTTTAAAAAAAGAAAAACAATTATAAATCCTGAACTTCCTTTTTGTTGACTTGGCTCTATTTTACATCAGTAAAACACTTCTTGCTGAGTCAGAGGATCTCAGGCTCAGGATTCATACTAATACCTGGTCATATACCTGATCACGTGTCAGATCAGATGTTCCTGGCGCTTTGAGTGGGACATACTATCTCTGGTGGAAATTTGACCCTGCTATATCTTGAGATTAGTCCACAGTCCAGAGGTTCTTTGATACTTAACTAAAAACCTTAGAAAGCTAACTTAATATTTCTGACCTATTTTCTACTCTTGTGAAATGAGAGTGATAATTTCTTCTCTCACATGTTTGAAAGGAAAAATTGTCTTTTGTTAAGTATATAAAATTATCTAAAAACACAAAGGTTAATGCATATGTTGGACATCTCTTCCCTGATAAAAACCTAAGGTTTGGGCTCTTGGTGAGCAAAATATAAGTACCATATTAATATGCTTTAATCAATTTGCTTTGCTTTGTGGTAATCTATAGGCCATGCCATTGCATAGATGACTTCCATCTTACTGTCATCATCTTTCATCCACTGAAAGAAAATGGGAAAACAGAATTTGTTTTTTGAATTAATTTTTTATTTAATTTGTCAACAGAGTCCTTCAGCCAAACCAAGGACAGAATGCACCTGTTCATAGGCTACTTAGTAGACAAGGGTAAGAATATCACGTACATGGGTATTTAAAGATATTCAAATCAAAATTTTCTTTGAGAGGGAAAAATATAGTGTTCTTTACATAAAGGATAACTATCTTTCAATGTGATTTCTTTATAGCATTGGGACAATCTTTTAAAGTCTTGTTTTCAAATATAACCCTCTTGGTGTAATGTTGTGTATTATATTTTAATTATCATCTTATGTTGGCATGTTTTTACTTTTCATTTCATCCCATTTTACTCATTTAAATAATTTAAATATCCATATAGTAAGTTCAACATTACCAAAGTGATTCTCCAACAAACTAGGAGTCATAGTTGTAGTCTCCTACTGAAGCAAAAGTACAGCTTTCCTTACTGTGCGCATGCATAAATTCTTTTCAAGCTTATTTGTGCTTTGAACAGTTGATGCAGTGTGGTTGCTTTCTTTGAATTTTGAACATTTAGATCTTAATGCAAGTGACTTATTAATTTTTTTATATTCAATTAGAACCCCTAAGACATCAGTGAAGGGGGTTGTGCAAAATAGACAGAAGTCTTCACAGAGCAGAGTGGTGCCTAACAGAGTGCCTATTTCAGGTGTGTAGAAAATGAATTCTTGAAGCCCATTCAATAGAAAGAAGTGCACAAGCTACCCCGTAACCCAGGCCACATGAGTGGAATACATTGTCTTTCCTTGCCATCATAATTTTTGCATATTTATGGTCATTCCTATTAGTGTTCCTTTAGTATATTTTGTGGCAGTCAAAAAATCTTAGTAAAACTATGGTTCCAATCTTGATTTAGTATTTCTATGGAAAACATTATATATGTTTTATTCTGAAAAATCTGTAGAATTATCCATGCTTAATTCAGAAAATCTTTTATTAATGAGAAGATAACGATCATCTGGTACCTAAATCTATGCATGTCTCTTCAGCTTTGGGGAAGTATATCACCCAGGAATATTTGTATCTGTGCATAACGGGATGAAAACTTTCTCCCTCTGACCACAAGATCATATGTGATTATGCCAGGTGTTGGGGGTTCTTAATCTTTTGCTTAATAAGAAGCTTGAGCTAAATCTCTCCTTATGTTCATTATGTGAGGATTATTTAAGAGCTAAACTAAAAACTATATTTTAAAATTCTGTTTATGGTGGCAAGAAGACAAATTCAATGTTGAGCTAATCCAAAGCTCCTAACCAAATGTTGTAATATTTTTTAGGTATCTTTGTTAAGACACTTTGATTAAGTTCACTTAAAATTATGTGATCCATTGAAAGATACTTTCAAAATGTTGTGCTTTAAACTAAACTGCTTTCTAAACATTTAAAGGAAACCTAAATTAATCACCAGGCAATTAAGATTAAACCTTTAATCAACTGTAATCTTTCCATTATACAATTAGACAAATTTTAGAGCTTTGATTACTACGTTATTCCCTTAGAATTAGGAGGGGAAAAGCAACATAAGCAATTTCTTCATGTTACCACCATTTGTTCACCAAAGGTCAAAGAGGGAACCAGCTATTGATCATAACTTTGAAATGACTGCTGACTTTTTGTGTGTAGTACTGAATATGATTCATAAAGTCACATATATATAGGATAATTTAAAAGGTCATCTGTTGGAAATCACTGTGACAGTGAATGGAATTGTTTTAAAAGGGATTACATAGTGGAAAATTTTGCTTACTCCATAGGCAGAATCAGCTATTAATAGTTTGAAGGATACCATTTGGAAGAACTCAGACCAAAGACCAAATCTGTGGAATTTTAAGACATTTTCAGTTTTTCCCATGTTAGTGTTATGTATTTTGATAAATCTTAGCTAGTTGGAAAATCATTGAAGAATTAGTATTGTTTTGCCTAATATTATCAATTTGCCACAGTAGCTACTCTCCATGTTCTTTTCTCATGCATTTCATCTCCACTATTTGTCACTTGTGAACTTATAAGCAAAATAGCAACTACTGTTTCTATACATTAATATTCAATGGTGTAAAAGCTGAACAGGCAGTCATTGACGTTAATAACATATAGTGAGGTCCAGTTCTTAGAACTACTGAGGTTTAATTGCATTGCAACATAATTATTAATACAAATGAACTTAACCCTTGAATTAACATGCACTATTAATACATACCTAAACAAGTACAAAAATTCTTTCCTATTTTTTTCTTTCCTAGATTTATTTATACATGAGTGCATATTTAGATAGTTGAAAGATTCTAAAGAATTTTATTCTTTTACATAAACTGAGAATTTAGGATCCTGACCAGTTAAAATGCTAACTCTGAATCTGAACACAGGAGTCCATTGTTACTCATGAAAAGATTACTCTTTCCTGCTTAGATTTTTAATGGCCTGGATTATGTTTCATACAAATTTGAAATTTGATTTGTTCTACCTGGAGACAAACTTATTATTAAGCAATTTATAGAAAACTAATTTTTGTTATGATACAATATCATACTCTTAGACTGAAGAATTCTAAAATGTTAAAGTATGCTGCTGCAAAGCATTTAAAGTTATTTATAGTTTTTACAAACCAAATTGCAATCTCTGATGTAATTTTTTAAGACATATTTCCTCATTTGATGTTTTGTGCTTGACTAGAGTTTCTAGTGAAATTCAGAAACCACTGATCAATGCAGAGTAGGTGGTTATGCAAAATGGTTAAGTAAAATAACAAATCAGGTGGAACTGGGTTCTCAGAGTTCTACTTCTAGCTCTGTTACCTAAGGCAAGTACTCTCCTATGCCTCAGTTTTATTATCCTTGAAATGGTAGTAACAATTTCTACCTCACGATTCTTTCATTTAAGGAGTAAATATGACAATGTATATTGCTTAGCTAAGTGCTCAGTACATATTAATAGTAAGCATTCATTAAATTGTACAGAAAAACTACCATTGAGAAATAATATTAGTTTTGCTCTATTTTTAGGAGTATATGCAGGAAAAATCCAAAGAAAGCGGCCAAATGTTGCGACAATTTAAGAAGACAGCATTCATTAGGATAAAAAAGGGGGGGGTGGAGGATTATTATCATTATTTTCCCTGCCCAAGACTTTTTATTTAACCCTGGACTCTGTTTACACAAAGTGACATCAAAAGGCTGAGCAGTTATCTGGAGAACTTGGTCAGTCCGGCTAATTCCTGCCCCATGCCTCCATGTTCCTCTCAATAATAGGCTTGGGTGAAGACAAATTAGTGTTTAGGAATTGCCTCATCCCTGTGCTTAACTTACACAAACATCAGTTTGTTTTATGCACCCAGATGTCTACAGAGACCCTTTTGGTAAACTTAATGGACATTTGGATTTATTTTTACAAAATATTGAGAAGATATGACAAATTATAAGTTTTAAAACATAAATTTCATTCATCCCTATATACTTACTGCTGAATTTGATAAACAAATTAGGTACTATTCTACTCAAGGGGAAATTATTGCAGAAGACTGTTTTTCCCTGTTTTTGTAACTTTAAAGACTCAGATTAGCCTTTTAATGTCCATATAGTAGCTGTGGATCACCATTTTGGTCAGAAGTATACATTCCTGTCAACAACAAGTTGTCTTACAGAAATGATAGGTTTTATGTATGTTATCGCAGTACTTACTATCAAAAACATTTGTATCAGCTTATAAGATCTTTCTGTGAAGGGTAACAAATTTGGGGAAGACAGCACAATCTTCTTGAATGTAGCACTTAGGAATGCATTATTATATCTATTTATGTAAAATAAGAATTACTTGTTGCATACAGTTGTATTTTCTATTTAGTCTGTATATTTTGTTTCTTCATAATCTGCTTTTTCTAGCATGCTTGATTTAGGAGAAAGTAAAGGGCTACATAGTTATAATAATAAATCCAGATTTCGAATGGGATAGTAATACTGCCTAGTTAAAGTTTTGCATCCTACCTGGTTGATCCTGCCAATAGAAGAAAAAAAAATTCTGCTTTGCTTAAAGGCATTGATGTTTAAGGTTTTTCATCAGTAATCTATTCACTAAAAGGATCAACTGACAAATGTCACCAAGAGAACATGACTTTATGAAGGAAATGTCACTATTAATTTATCATACCATTTCCAAAAAGGGCTTTGTGCTTCTAACATAAAATTAAGACTGTGTATATTTAATCTTTCTAACTTTAATTTTAAAGAGATGTTGGTATTTTGAAAATGCAGCATATATATATATTCTTAATATCCTTTTAAGAATATGGGGATAAAGATTGTTTTCTCTGATTTTCTGTTTCATTTAAAATTTAACTTTTACATCCAGCTGTAGACAGAAAATAATAATCTCTACCCTGGGTGTAAACTTGATTTTCTTTATTGAGATACATCATTTATTTAATGAGTGAACCAGAAAATTAGAAGACAGTCAAAAAAGTCCGAGTTACCAATTTTTATTTACAGGCAAAGTATATCAAATTATCTTCTTAATATGATAAACTATGCTTTATCATTCTGAAAACTCAGGATACAGCTTACTCATATCATCGAAGATCTCTTCAGTAAGAAAGAAAGATGCTAAAAGTTTTGTGTTCAGTAATGCAAATTAGCTAAAACAAATAGTATGTTTTGGAGAGAGTTAAAACTAGTTTTAGATTAAGGATGAGAAATTTGAGTGGTATTTTTAATTTAAAGATAAAAGTGTGTGTGTTTTACACATTTTTTTAATGTTCACAGCTTTTTCTCATACAAGTGCCAGACACTGTTTTGTGGTTTTGATGGATTTTTATTTATGTATGTTATTTTTATCATTATTTTTACTTTGAGTGGAATGTCATTAATGTAAATTGTATTTATTTTTATACTTTAATTTTCACTAGTTTTGCTTTTAGGCAAAAGATAAAATAAACTTTTCATCTTAAAGGAAATCTGGTTTGATCTTTTTTATTTACCAAGGAAAAGACTATTAAGGAATAGATATTGAAAAGTTCCTGGCCAAAACAATACTGTAATATGATCATGTTTTACAATTAAGTTCTATGAAAAGTATATGCCATTATTTAATATGTCACCCATAACAGTGCTTAGTCCAGCATTTGAGTTTGCAGGAGTTGGACTTTTCATAAGGCAAAACTCCATTAGAACTGGAAATGTCTTAGCTTACTAAGAGCTAGAAGCCTGCTAAGGAGCCAGTGGGGAAGTAGAGGGAGAAAGGAGAGAATGCTAAGACTGAAGCTCACATCAAAGCTGCTAATTTGCACAGCTTTAAGAATCTTGGTCTTGTTACTGCCTAATCCTCTAATGTGAGTGTAGTAAAATGCTCTTCACTTTCACCTCTTAGTGAGGAGATGTTGCATTTGATCCTTTGCAAGGCTGTGTGGGAAGAACCTTCACTTTCCTCTGGCCACCTTTCAACTCTTGTTCACTTCATATGTTGGGAATAGTGGATACGGCTGGAAACTACTCCTTATTACCCATACTGAGCTGAAAGCTGAAGGACCCTTCCTGGAGATGAAGATCCTTTTTCCCCCCCGTCAGGTCACTGTCCTATGAACAACCATGGACTACCACCCCCAAATGAAAAGTAAGAGTTATAAACAAATGGAGTTGGAATGCTTTATTTCTAAGGGACCACAGTGTACATTTATGTAGGTTATAAAATAATTTTTATTATTTTTTGAGACAGAGTCTCACTCTGCCGCCCGGGCTAGAGTACCATGGTGTCAGGCTAGCTTACAGCAACCTCAAACTCCTGGGCTCAAGTGATCTTTTTGCCTCAGGTTCCCAAGTAGTTTAGACTACAGGTATGCACCACCAAACCCAGCTAATTTTTCCTATTTTTAGTAGAGATGGGGTCTCACTCTTGCTCAGGCCCAGTCAAAAATCACTTTTAAAAAGGAGAAATTTAGTCAAACAGGGATATGTTATGGTGGAATCCCATCATTGGTCAGGTTCTAGCAACTCTGAGGACAAAAATCGTATCTGACCAAAGTTATACTTGACAATAAAATATTACCTTTTCACTTATTTATCTGTTCTCTTCTTTGGTCATTGTTTCTCTGTGGCCTTCAATTCTTCAATTTCTCAAGGACGTGGACCACCAGAACCATGGTTTTGCTTCTTATCCTATGGTGGAGAGAATCCCTTAGTTATTCACATATTTCATGAAGTTAACAACCTGTTTCAGAATTATTTTTGTGTTCTGTTTCCTATACATGACATAATAGGGGTTTGGTTGAATATGCTTAAGAGCACAGGATACTGCTCTGCTGTCCCGCCTCCTACTTAATATGGTTTGTTCCACCACCCACAGTTGCTACCATCCCTTTTATGTCCAAAGGGACCATCAGCAGCAATGCAGCCTAGGAGCTTGTCAGAAATGCAGAAGCCCAGGCCCCCCCAGATCTGACTCAGAGCCTGCATTTTAATAAGGTCCCTAGGTGAGTGGTGTCTGAAGTGTGAGAAGCACTGCTCTGTGACAGATTGCACAATATATTGCCACATAGAGAGAAGCTCTGAAAACAAAGGTCACAGAGGTCCAATGATTCTTTTGCCTGCCTCGAAGCACAGCTTCTACTGAGTGCTGACCATGTGCCAGGCATTTTATAATCATTTCCTTTTACCTTAAAGTCAGCATTAGCCTAATTTCACAGATGAAGAAACTAGGACTCTGTGCAAAACTATAGAGCTGAGAGTATATTCTATTGCCTTTTCCAGAGGAACTCTTGAAAGTGTGGTTTTCTGACCTCTTTCTGTCACTAAAAAGAAAACAAAATAGTTGAAAGTGAAAGGCAAAAAAGCGAGGATCAGATGCAGCCTTATGATTAACCAAGAGTGTCCTGCATTACTGTTTGGTTTGGAATTAAAAATAGATAATGATATTTATTTCAGAGGTTTGCAGTGAGGAAACAAATGAAGGGTGCATGCGAAGTGCTCAACACAGTGCGTGACACAGTAAGCATTTTAGTAAGTAGCTGTTTTGAAAATATCCTGTTTCATCCACTTTTTACAAAATCAGAGACAGCACTAGCGCTCATAAGTTCTGCAGTTGAAATGTATATCCACCTTCATAGTATGAACTAAAACTCTTAAGCCCCCTCCACCAGCTGACTCAATGGAACCCCTCTTGGCCAAGGGGACCCCAGAAATACCCTAAAGCTGAGTTGCTGGCCATGAGAAGGGTGGTCAGACATGCTTTCTCACGCCCCCTTCTCTTCGTGGAAATATCTTTGTAACTCATTTAACAGGCCTAAGGCTATGCAAGACAAAGCCTAAATCACACCTGCAGGTTCATCAATTTACTTAACAGGTCACTTGAGTCTGGGTACATGTGGGATGGTTTGTCTCTGATTAACAGAAGTCCTTAACTTAAAACATTCCAAGCCTTTAGACAAAGCATTTCTTTAACCAATAAATCCACCTGTATTCCCTGCTTCAAGATGTTCTGCCTTTTCAGGCCAGATCAAGGTATCCTTCCAGGTATTGATTTATGACTTTATGTGTAAATCCTGTCTTCCTGTAATGTATAAAACCAAACTGTAACCCAACCACAGCGAGACCACGTGCTCACGGCTTCTTGGACGTGGCTCTCCCGGTCATCTTCACGGTTACACATATTTGACTCAGAATAAAACTCTATTTTACAGAGTTCAGGTTCTTTTTCGTTGCCAATACAAAGGTACGGCTTTGCCAAGAGGGAGTGTATGCTAACCTCAATTTCCGCCTTTGGTTTAATTCCTATTAATCATATTTGGATCTAGGGCAGCCCTTAGGCACCCAAGTTGTTTGTCGTGGGAGGGGGATACTCAAGTTCCTAACTCCCCCGAAGTACACGAGGAAAAGAAGGGGCCTAGAGAGGGGGCGTGGCTTATCCATGAGAAACAGCGAATTAGTGGCAAAACCCTGCCCTAGCTGAACCCCGGACACCCTCTTCCTACCCCAGCTGCGGTTTGCGTCTCCGCTCCACCAGCGTCTGGATTCTTCTCCGCCCCTCCAGGACGCAGGTGGGCTAGGAATCCAAGCGCACGATCCTGCCACTCACCATCATGGCGCCGGTGGCGCTGCAGAGCAGTCAGCTGCCCCTCACAATCATGGCGCACGGAAGCTCTGCGGTACGCCGCCTGGGCGCCGCCCCCCCAACGGCTGCCCCTCACAATCATGGCGCCGGCGGAAGACGCTTGGGCTCTGGGAAGCCGTGCCTGCCCCTCACAATCATGGCGGCCAAGGCGGGGTCTGCATAAGAGAGGCAGGGCTGGCGGCTCTAGAAGAAGCGGTCATGTGACTGGGAAGATGGCCGTCTTTCCCTGGTAAGGAAGAAGCGGCGGGTGGGCCTTAGTGGGGGCTGCCCCTAGTTGTCTCTGGGTCTCTCTGTCTCTGCGAGTGTGGGTTGCTCTCTCTTGTTGGGTGTGTGGCCTCCTACTCTACCCTCTAGTTGTCCTATCCACAGAATCTCTGGCCGTTATCGCGGTCCAGAGGAGCAACCTGAAGCCGGACCGGTGTGTTCTTGGCTCTCTCTCCGTCTACTGCTTCTCTGCGCCTTCCACGGCCCTCTCTCCATTCATTCCCTAAAGAAAACTCAGGTTTCCAGGCTTCTGCTTTCCCCAGGGGAAAGAGACGCGGGTTCTGGGGGCGCTGGATGAGGAGAATGGTGGACTCGGCTCTGAGTGTGCACGACTCGGGGGACCTGGCTGTTTGTTGGTCTGCTCCTGAGCTATTCAGTTCACCTAGAGAAGACTTGCTTTTCTCATCTGTAAATTGGCTGACATTCATCCTATCTGTGCAGAGCCCTCAGACATATTCCTTGGCTTCAAGGAGCTGACAATATGATGGAGCAGACACATAGGGTAGAGGGACGCCCAAAGAAGGTATTTGGATGAAGCACAGAGAAGGGAGTGATCACCTCCACCTGGGGCTGGGGGAAGGCTTCAGAGAGGAAGAGACTTAAATTGGGTCTTGGAGGATGAATAGGAGTTCACCACACAGGAAGGAATGGCATGTGCCAAGGTTGGCAGGCATGTAGGGCTCTTGTGGCTGGAGTAGCTAGGAGTAATATGTGTGCTGGCAAGAACTCAAGCAAGTTGGGATGGTGATAGTGGGATTATTTGGGGATGGGAGATCTCTCTTGCATCTCGGAAAGCAAGATAATTTTCTGATCTTCAAATGATGTGAAGTAGCTTACATTGAATGAGTCAGCAAATGAAAGTACAGCCCTAGACCATAGAAATTATCAGGTCCAACCTTTTGATTTTATGCTTGGTAAACAGTTGTCTTTACCTTATTCCCTTTACTTGGCTGACATTTAGGAGACCACTTCCTCAACACACTAAATCAGCACTGGATGCCTCTGCGCACTTCCATGTCCTGAGTTTTCTTGGACCTAGTTATGCTGGCTTGAACAAAAGGCTAAGTACCTTTTGGGGGTCAGTAAGGCCAAAGCACCAAAAACATGGGAAATATCTGGTTTCAATGAATTTATTTGGAATTTGTAATTAGAAAATCCAGGAAGATGCTGTCTTAATCTCTGCATCCAAATACATTTTTACCTTTGGTATTTTTATTTTAAATTAGGCACCCAAACTTATTTAGTGTCTAGGGTCGCAATAGTTCCTAATCTGGCTGTGTTCTAGATGTTTCTTTACGTGGTAGTGCATGTTCATTATTCAGTTTCCCCACTAGACTTCTTGCTCCTTGAAAGTTAAAGGGACCGAGAGTTGTCCATCATTGTATTCCCAGAGCCCAGAATGTGGTGGTAGGTGCTAAATAATATTTATGAATGAATGAATGAGGAAACTGAGGAAGATCAAGAGGAGAAATGTGTTCCTGTCATTACATTTATAGTATATTTATCAAGCCCTTATTTTGTATCAGGTTCCGCTGTGCTAAGTGCTTAACGTACATCTCACTTAATCCTTATAACAGCCTTATACAGGTGGAGAAATGGAGGCAGAGAGATTAAGCAGTTTACTTAAAATCATACATACAGCCCACAAGCAGAGCTGAGATTTGGAACCCAGAGGCTGTGATCGTAATCATTGTCAGCTGGACCTCTAGTCTAGCTCCTAGGATGAGGTTTCTGGCTTGCATGTCTCTCCAAATCCCTCTGTGTTTTCAGGGGTCTCCCCTAGAATGCCTCTTTTTACTCACACTTTTTGTTATCCCTGATACATTTTGGCCTGGCCTAAGATATGAGATGTCATCTGTATACCTTGGATCACGTTCCCTGTTTAATCCTGTTAAGCACAGTTGGAAATACCACCTTTTGGAGTCAGAATTTCGACATCATTTTAAATGAGTGTTTTGGAGGGCAGGGGTAATACAGTGATTGTGGAAGAAAGGGCCGTGTGGTCAGATTATGCGATTAGTAACTAAAAAAATACTTGAGCAAAATAGCTGGCAAAAAGCATTTAGTGGATTAGGGTATTTCTAGTATAAGGAGATTAATTTGGTAAATCATAACGGAATTTCTATGTATCCATATTATCACAGGTACATAATTTAAAAATAGGGAGCTGTCAACCTCTAATGGGCATATAAACCACTTGGGGTTTTTGTTAAAATGCTCCTGATTCTGATTCTGTAGATCTGGGTTATTTCAACCCTCGCAGGTGATACCATTGCTAGTGTTCTGTGGACCACACTGCATAGTGAAGGGCTTAACCCAGCAGAGGTGTGAAATGGTGGCTGTTTTTCTGTGGCAACTGCCTATTAATCAGACAAACCCTTTTCATTGCCCAAAGTTGGGATTATGGAGGACTTTTACCAGCTATAATCAGCTATGTTAGCAAGAAAAAGACAAGTAAGGATCTTTGAGAAAAATGCCCACTAGAGGTCGCTGTTAGCGTTACCAAAGACCTAGGGGATTGAAGAATGTTTTAACATCTCAAACCGCAGGAAATGCTAAGGATCAGAGAGCAAACTTGAGGAAATAATGGAAGTGATAGAAAACCAAAATATGGACCAGGCATGGTGGGTCACGCCTGTAATCCTAGCACTTTGGGAGGCCGAGGGTGGAGGATTGCTTGAGGCCAGAAGTTTGAGACTAGCCAGACCCTGTCTCTTCAAAAAAAATAGAAAAATTAGCCTCCAGCTGCTCAGGAGGCTGGAGCAGGAGGATAACTCTAGCCCAGGAGTTTGAGGTTGCTGTGAGCTATGATGACGCCACTGCACTCTAGTCAGGGTGGCAGATCGAGATCCTGTCTCAAAAAAAAAAGAAAAAGAAAATCAAAATATAGTGGTTTGCCATGAGCTTTCAAGAAGGGAACATGTTTTCTTTCCTTTTTTTTTTTTTTTAAAAGATTTATTTCCAGAAGCAGTACTTGCTCAGAGGGACTAAGGGTAATGTGCCACTGGTTGTATGTAATAGGCCATCACGATGTTTATGAAAGCAGTCAGCTCACAGAACCTAAAACCATGTATCTTCTTTTTTTAAAATCATTTATTTATTTATTTAGAGGCAGAATCTCTCTCTGTCACCCAGGCTGGAGTGTCATAGCATGATCGTAACCCACTGCAGCATGGAGCTCCTGGGCTCAGGTGACACTCCTGCCTCAGCCTCCTGAGTAGCTGGGACTACAGGAGTGAGCCACTACACCCAGCCAATTTTTATTGTTAATGAAACAACTTTTGGCTTTGTTGATATGCTCTTTTACATTTGTTTTTATTTCATCATTTTCTGTTTTTTATTTCTTTTTATATCCTTTTTTATTTCAGCATAATATGAGGGTACAGATGTTTAGGTTACGTGTGTTGCCCTTGCCCCCCCCCCTCAGTCCGGGTTTCAGATATGTCCATCCCATTGCGTGGTGCGCAATGCACTCTTTGTGTACACATATGCTTTCTTAGATTTAATCTGCTCTTCTAATTTCTTAACACATTGACTGCCACACTAGAAAACTAGCGCTGTTTGCTTGTCACCTCCTTTCTGCTTGGCTTCTTTCTCTTGCCCTGTGCAGCGTAATTGGCATATACTCTGAAGAGAAAGGTCTTCTGGCTGCTCTGTCCCTAACAGCCACCCTCTTGTCCCATGCCAAGAATCAGCAAGTGCCCCGAGAGGGAAAGCTGGGTGAGGAGTGTTGGATTCACCTTAGCGAGTTTC
>CAUYSK010065987.1:0-38215 GCA_963575035.1 Avahi laniger
CTGTAGTCCCAGCTACTTGGGAGGCTGAGGCAGTAGGATCGCTTGAGCCCAGGAGTTTGAGGTTGCTGTGAGCTAGGCTGACGCCACGGCACTTGCCCCAGGCAAGAAAGTGAGACTCTGTCTCAAAAAAAAAAAAAAAAAAGGAATCTACTTGTACATCATTGATGGGAGTACAAAATAGTATAATCTTTCTATAGGTAATTTGGTAATAGATATGAAAATAAATGTGTATGCCTTCTGATCCAGCAATTTTAACGCACTGAATTTAAGGAAATAGTAGAAAAGTGACAAGGATGTTTATTGCATTGTTTAGAGGAGAGGAAATTATTCAAATGTTCATGGGAAGGGAATAGCCAAAAGAAATTATTGCACATCCATCTGATAAATGTAGTCACAGCAAGGATAAGTATATAAGTATTGTTGTGAGAAAACATTCATGATATGTTAAGTGGGGGGAAATATTATGGGGTTACCAAAAGTGGCCTTGGCAGTAGCTCTGTTCTGCTTATTCAGCTCTGAGGATGAAAGTCCTAAGGCTTCCGAAGGCCAGCGTGTCAGTTCCTGTCCCTGGATCAAGGTTGTGCAAGATAAAGGAGTGAGCTGGGCTTGAGCCTGGGGTGGAGATAGGGATTTCTTCTCCAGCTCTGCCTCAGACTTGACAGAGCCCAGGGGCCAGATCCCTGCATTGCAGCCTGGATTTCCTTCTCCAGGCAGAATGTGGGTGAAGGTTAAAGTCCCAAGTACCAGGTATATACTGGTGCCATTCCTGCTTCGTTAAGTTAGTAAGAAGGTGATTTCTCTGAGCCCTGCTAGTGCTGGGCTTTGAGAACTTGATTTCCTTTTTCTTTCTTTCTTCCTTTTTATTTCCCCCCGCCCCAAATGAGTTAGTTTAATTCCAGGTGATACAGTATTTAGGGTAGAATGAAGACCAAAGAGCAGACTTTGGTAGGATTCTGGGCTGGATTTACTTTAAATTCATAGCTAAGGTGGGAATGGCTGAAACAACTAAAGAGATGATGAGACACTGTATGATTTTTTTTTTTTTTTGAGACAGAGTCTCACTCTGTTGCCTGGGCTAGAGTGAGTGCCGTGGCGTCAGCCTAGCTCACAGCAACCTCAAACTCCTGGGCTCATGCGATCCTCCTGCCTCAGCCTCCCGAGTAGCTGGGACTACAGGCATGCGCCACCGTGCCCGGCTAATTTTTTCTATATATTTTTAGTTGTCCAATTAATTTCTTTCCAATTTTAGTAGAGACGGGGTCTCGCTCTTGCTCAGGCTGGTTTCGAACTCCTGAGCTCAAACAATCCACCCGTCTCGGCCTCCCAGAGTGCTAGGATTGCAGGCGTGAGCCACTGCGCCCGGCCTGATTTTTTTTTTTAATAAAAGTTTATTCTTAAATGCAGAACAGGCTCCAAGACAACACTTCATTCCACCTACAGGTGGCAAAGATGTTAGGGCAGAGAATACAGGTATTTAAATAGGAATGGAATCTAGGATCACCATCGTCTCAGGCACAAGGAACAAGCTTCCTTTTTGCCAGATTTCTTAATTCCACCAGTGGCCAGGCACCCCCCCAACCCCCACGGGCCTTCACTTTTAGCTCCTGAGTTTCTTCTGCTTTTCTTTCTGTTTCTGCTTGTTATCTTCCTCATCCATCTCCTTGGCCTACTTTTTGGGCTGTTTCAGGGGCTTCTTTTTGCCACTGTCAGACATGGCACCTGCTGCCCTTTCCCCATGATTTCCCTTTTTTAGGGAATCTAGCAGATAAGCCTTTGATATAAAGCTGCCCTTTTAGTCATAGACCAATTATTAGCCAAGCTGCTTGGCTCAATCATGTTCTTGTCCAATTGGAGAAAAGATATTTGAGTCCATTTCTGAGGGGCAAAAGGATCATGAGATTTCGAGGTCCCCAGAAGTGAAATAGTAGGCACTCGATAATCACTAATTAAGCTTCACGTAAGCCTGGGCTTCCAGTAAGAAGCAAAATACCTTCTTCATTAGATAAAATCTGAACATTGGGCAGACCAAGATATTATTACTTAAATGGCCAATTAGCAGCTAATTAGAGCTCTAGAACTCCCTGACCAGGCCCTGTCTGAAAACTCTCTTGAGATTGAAGCAGTACATCCAGTTTATAACACTGATAAAAAACCAAAAACATTCTTTTTTTTTTTTTGAGACAGAGTTGCCCGGGCTAGAGTGCTGTGGCGTCAGCTTTGCTCACAGCAACCTCAAACTCCTGGACTCAAGCAATCCTCCTGCCTCAGTCTCCCTAGTAGCTAGGACTACAGGCATGCACCACCATGCTTGGCTAATTTTTTCTATATAGATTTTTAGTTGTCCAGCTGATTTCTTTCTATTTTTAGTAGAGACAGGGTCTCCCTCTTGCTCAGGCTGGTCTTGAACTCCCAACCTCGAGAAATTCTCCTGCCTTGGCCTCCCAGAGAGCTAGGATTACCAAAAACATTCTTCAGTGAAAATCCCCACATTGGTTTGTCCCACCTAAGGTACTAGGGGCCCAATTCTTGGACACTTAAAAAATGCCTGCAGTTTTTTTCTTTCCAGAAAGGAGGATAAAAGTTGCAGTGCAATTCTCGGGCCTAGGTTAGTTCCCCATAAGTAAAGCTCCCTCCTGTCAGCAGTTCTGACTCACCATCCAGAGTGTCTGTGGTTGGCTAAGTTTTAGTGGAGGCTGACTTCTAATGCTCTCTGTACCCAGGGAACTCAGAAAGTAGTAATAAATACTTGGGAGAACTATTTTTTTATTTTATATTTAATCTTCTTGCTAGCCTACGGTAGAGGAAAGCAGGAATCTCAGTCCTTGAAAGTGGGGAAATTGAGTCATTGATTAATTCAGCAAATACCAATTCAGCACTTTCTCTGCACCTGACATGAATATGGGACTTGCACACTTATGACAGATACAGATGAATGGGGTGAGATCAGGATTCATCAGCCTCTTGTCTCCAACTTGTACACTTCGCATCTGTATGACATTCAAAAATAAGATCGCCATATGTGTGGCTAAGCCACCTAAAATCAATCTCCTGGCCACAAAATTCATGCATTCATTCCACATTCACTGAGCACCAAATGTTTACAGGCCATGTGGTGGATGTTGGGATGCAGCGGTGAAGACATGGTCCTGCCCTCAAGGAAGTTCAGTGCAACGCTTCTCAGTCTATTTCTCTTCAGTGCTCTGAGGTACTTACAAGAACCATAACCTTGACTCATCAAGATCATGATCTGAAAAGGGAAGAGAAAAAGAAATTATCAACAACTACAGAATGACATAATAAGTGCTATCTATATAGAAATATGCATAGGGCGTGGTGGAAATATAGGGGAAGGGGCACTGAAAATCAGACTGGGAATGGGGAGGTTGTCAGGAAAGGTATCCCAGAACTGGTAACACTTACGCCCAGTTTTAAGAGACAAGTAGGAGTTAGGCAAAGAGTGAACATGATATGGAAGAGCATGGAGATCTGAAACATCACGATACACTCAGAGGATTGCAAATAGGACTTTATGGCTACAGCGGCATGAGGTGTACGTGAAGGAGGAGAGACCAGGGGTCAGAAGGTAGTGGGCCTCATGTGTCAACCTAAGGAAGGAGGTTGAACTTGATGCTAAACTAAATGCTACGGGGAGACATCAGCAGGGGTTTGGAAATCGGGTCCCCACAGTAAGGAGCAGTTGGGCAAATGGAGCTGTTTAAGTTGAAGAAGAGAAGAGTTAGGGGAGATGAATCTCTTGATTTCAAAAACATACTGAGTTTTTTATTCTGTGTTACTTCAGAATTAGAAAGGGCCAACCTTTCTCCTGGCTTGGTGAACCATACATGATGCGCAGGTTAGGAGCAGGTTACCAGACCTCCCACCAGCCCCTTTTGTCTGGTGATCAAACTCTTCAACCCTATAGCATGGCCCTTCCTCCGAACCCACTCTGGTCTTAGGGTTCTCCGATTAGGGACCATCTATCAGCCCTGACATTTCTCTAGGGAAGATGGAAGGAGAGACTATAGAGATGCCTCTGGTTGCAGAATCACAGCCTGCCATGGGCCAAGAGAACATGGCTAAGGGTATTGTGAAAGACGAGATCCCACCTTCTGGTGAGAGGTGTGGTTGTTAGGGCAAGGAATGAATCAAAGTGAAGCCTTTTTTGCTCAGAGGTAAAGCCCTCCTTTTCCATCTGTATGCTTTCTCAGAGCCTTCTATCATATCTCCCTTTCTCTCCCATCTGTCAATGACAGAGTGGCTCTTAAGAGCAAGCCAAAGAGACAGTACATTGGGTGTGAGTCTTTCTAGTCCACCATCATCACTCTCCTAATTGTAGCGCTGTTGGAAATCTTGGCCATCCGTCCCGGCTAAGCTTCTCTTTCCTGGAAGCTTTGGCCAAGATGGATGGCTAAGTAAAGTATGTATACATGAAAGAAGTAAAGGACTTTTCCTCCTGCTTCTAGGCAAAGCTAATTCTGCCAGGCAGGACAAATAGGTCAGAAGGTTAGAAAGGTTAGAAGGCTAGGAGTCCTCTAGTCATTTATATGACTTTCTCTAACTCAGTGATTCTTAACCTGGGGGGACAGATGGCAATGTGGGGAGAGGGAGGTGCTACTGGCATCTGGAGGGCAGAGACTAGGACATGCTAAACATACTGTTATGCACAGGACAGCCCCTCCATGACAAAGAATTATCACACCTAAAATGTTGATAGTGCTGAGGTTGAGAAATAACTGAAAAATGCTTATGTTTATAGGGATTTGTGTTTTTTTTGTTTTCTTTTTTTGAGATAGAGTCTCACTCTGTCACCCAGACTAGAGTGCCTTGGCATCAGCCTAGTGCACAGCGACCTCAAACTCCTGGGCTCAAGTGATCCTTCTGCCTCAGCCTCCCGAGGAGGAGCTGGGACTATAGGCGCTCACCACCATGGCTGGCTAATTTTTTCTATTTTTAGTAGAAATTGGGTCTTGCTTTTACTCAGGCTGGTTTCGAACTTCTGAGCTCCAGTGATTCTCCTGCATTGGCCTCCCAGAGTGCTAGGATTACAGGTGTGAGCCACTGCACCAGGCCCTGTTTATGGGGATTTGGTTCTGGAAAAAAGAATGAGAAGTGGTCTAGAGAAGAATGAGCGGTGGCACACTCCTGTAGTCCCAGCAACTCGGGAGGCTGAGGCAGGAGGATTGCTTGAGCCCAGGAGTTTGAGGTTGCTGTGAGCTAGGCTAACGCCATGGCACTCTAGCTCGGGTGACAGAGAGAGAGACTTTGTCTCAAAAAAAAAAAAAAAAAGAAAGAATCTGAGAAGTAATTAGTCCGTGAAGCATCAGGTGATTAGAGGTAAAAGCCAACTTTCATTCTATAAACTTAAGCTGCAAGTCCTCTGTTGGTCTAGCTCACAACTACCTCATGGTTGACCCAGTTTTGGGTTTTTTTTTGACTATGCTAATCTTCTCTGTATTGTTCCAATTTTTTTTTTTTTTTTTTTTGAGACAGAGTCTCACTCTCTTGCCTGGGGCAAGTGCCATGGCGTCAGCCTAGCTCACAGCAACCTCAAACTCCTGGGCTCCAGCAATCCTACTGTCTCAGCCTCCCAAGTAGCTGGGACTACAAGCATGAGCCACCATGCCCGGCTAATTTTTTCTATATATTTTTAGCTGTCCAATTAATTTCTTTTTATTTTTAGTAGAGACGGGGTCTCGCTCTTGCTCAGGCTGGTCTCGAACTCCTGAGCTCAGAACGATCCGCCCACCTTGGCCTCCCAGAGTGCTAGGATTACAGGCGTGAGCCACCACGCCCGGCCTCAGATTTGTTAATAAAATGGGGAATTCCTTCATTCATAATCCTGTGTTAGAATGGAGATTTTATTGTGATACATGATAATTATGAAGGTATGCCTGTCCTCCTTTTCAATTATTATCAGCACCTATATCTTCTTTTGAATGTGTTCTTGTTTACTTTCTTCATCATTTTATATACATAATATGCTTCAGGTACCTTACTTAGATTCTGAATTCACCCCAAATACAAAAACAAAAAAAATATTTCATTGAATTTTGTTGAATAGCTATGCTTTCTAAGTATTATTCTCGAACTTTTCAAAATCTGTGAAACTACTACCATCAGTGCCCAAATCTGTAGTTATGCAAAATCAATTCTAAAGAATTAAATAATTCTGAATGTGTTGGACAGTGAAAAGCTCTTATCCTTCTGTGGTATCCTTACTGTGATGATATCTTAAGCTTTATAGAGTTAGAAGTCAACTGGAATTTCTTTGAATCTAACCTTTGTAGAATTCCAATGGGGAAAGTGAACCTTGATAGCCACATTTTCTGTCTTGTCACCTCTCAAATACTCAGATTGCCAGTAGCCAATTCAGTTTGTATGTGACGAACAGACAAGCCAGTAACAGTCTTTGAAATTTCAATTTTTCACACATTTTCTTTCTGTTACAGTCCTTGCCATTTCAATTGTTAACGTATCCCCCACCTTCTCTTTCTCTCTCTCTCTGGGTTTTGCTCTCACTCTCACTCTTTTCTTGGGTATGTGTGTGCTTTCTATGTGTGTTAAAACTACTCTCAACAGCTAGCTGCCACAGGCCACTCAGCTGTAAGAAAGCACAGCTTCAGAACTGTCAAACAAATGAAAAATGAAAATGAAGCAAATCACAAAGGAGGCAGCTGGCTAAGATTAGACGTGGGAATCTCACTCTAGATACGCCAGGTTGCTATGGTTCGTCAGGAAAGCCTGAGGTCGGGACATATTTTGCCTTTACTGTTGCAGTCACTCTCAGAGTAACACTATCCATCGAAAGGTCATTTCCAGAAGTTTGCTATGGAAAAGCTGATTACCAAAGAGCAGTCAAGGCCAACTTAATATGCCTGTCCCTTTGACACTTATGCAAAGACACAAAGTTACAATGGTGATAAAAAGATAGAATTTGCACCAGGTGCTGTATATGTACCTGTTCTGAGTGCTATTGATCCACTTATGACCCTCTCATGAAATCCAAAACAATATCCTTTCAAGCTCTAGAGAGGCAGTAGGAAGAGTGACTCTCACTACTTTGCCCCAAAGAGTGTTTCTTCAGTCGACATCAACAGCAGAATGAAAAGTATTGACTGCTCTTTGAATCCTATGTCAGCAAAACCACAGTGGACGTTGCTCTGAAAACTGTCTCTTCACTGAAAAATATATACAAAGTAAAACCTCTGCTTTTCGTGGGATAGAATTTTCTATAAAGTAACAAGTCTATTGATCCTACTTAGTTCTAGTTTCTTTTTTGGTAGAGTCAGGTGATGGTGTACACTGAGGAAAAATAACTCCTAAGCCCAGCACTGAAACATGCTGAGTCAGCAAGTCTCAGGTGCTAAGCTACTCCTAGGTGGGTGGTACATTAAGCATTCACTTTTTCAGGCCTCCCGGCTCTGCTGACATAGGTGTTTAATAAGTCTTACCCTGGGAACCTGAAAATGGGAATGCCCTATGTACCACCCAACAGTACCTTTTAGGCCTCAGGAGAAACCACCTTTTTATTTCTCTCCCTATGTGTAGCAAATTAAAACAAAGAGTTTCTTTAAATTTATTTCAGTCCTAAATGCCAACCCCTGAGATGTGCATAGTTTATATTCACATTCGGATAAACTACTACACAACCAAGAGTTCCCCTATTATTACTTATGACCCCTAGCTGGCTTTTCCTGCTGTTGGCTCAGCATCCTAATCCATACAGTGTGACCCTTTGCCTTGGTAGCTCCTGTTGTTCAGTAAGGGAAATAAAGTTGCCAGCACTTCACTATAGGAATTTCTGTTCCATGTGGAGAACTACTTTTGCTTTAAGATCCTTCTGATATTTTACTTCAGTGGGAGGGAGAAAGAGTCAGTGATCATTTTTATGATACTATTAATTTGCAAACCGCTGAGTGAAGTTAAAAGAAGAGTGGTATGATTAAGGGAATTATAGGTTTGAACAAAAAAATTGGAAAGATTTAAATATCCTGGGTTGGATAAATAAAGTCTGTTTAATTAGACATAAAAATGAAGTTTTGCAATTCTCGAAGGGTGAACATGGCCTATTTAAAGTGTTTTTTGCTAATAGAATTGAAAAACACTGGAGTTGACTGCTGGTATACACTGGCATTCTAAATTTTAGTTTGTAGAAAGAGCAGAGTCTTAGGATTGAGATCTTAATTTTGATCTACTTTTATTGATCGCTAACTATGTGCTCTGTAGTTGTTCACTTCTCCCTTTTTGGTCCATAAAATAAAGAATTTTATCCATAAAATAAAAGATTTGAGGATGATTTCATAGATCACTTTCTGCTTTGCTGTTTGGCAATTTTGTAGCTTATGAATTTTCTACTGTGGTAGTTATTAGCACTGATCGCTAAGTATTACTAGTGCTCTATCTCATGGAATTTTTTTGGCATCTTTGTGGTTGAATGGAACTCTGTGACTAGCTCTTGCAAATTAGGATTTCTGTAAGAGCTTCTATAAGCAGAAGTGATATTATGTGTCACTTCTGAGCCAGAGCATGCATTTGCCAGTGGGAGATCTTCCATAAACATTTTTCTCTTTTGCATGGCTACCAGCAAATTCAAGAAGAGAGCTACTCCACCAGCTTGGGTCTATGAGGTATTTCCACGAATAGCATGAAAATGCTACCCAGTGGATGTGTAGCATAAGTGAACAACAAACATTTGTAATGTTAACACACTGAATTTGGGGACTTGTTTGATATTGTAGCACAATTTATCCTTTCCTTACTGATACTCCTGCTTCCTCTGTTAGACTGTAAGTGTCTTAAGGGAAGGATCATGCTGTTGATAGCCTTTGCAGATATTCACCCTGCAAATGAAGATGTTAAATAAATATTGTTTTAATTGTTGACATTTCAGGAGAATTTTTGACAGAGTAACTGGGTTATAATAGAGATAAAAAGGAAGTAAAATTATTTCTAAAATTCTCTCAGGTTCAATAAGATTCGTTTTTCTATGAGAAATAAACTTTAATTAAGCAAATACCAAATGTTAATACATTTGAAAATTATATAATGTAATATTTTATTTCTAATTATGACAACCATAAAGCTGGCTCAAGTAATGGTTTGATGCTCTTTAGTAATGTACACATTTTGGTCAAAATCAGTTGACTATTTTACAAGTTAATAGGCAACATACAGATTTAATAATGTGAAGTACTTATTGGTCTTTATTCAACAGATATTTAAGCACCTACTATATGCCAGCCTGTGCTAATGTGTTGTGAATACATTAGCAAGTAAGGTATATGCAATGTTGTCATTATAAAATTTATAATCTAGCACATTGAAAAAGTAGGTAGAATATATGTGTAAGGTAGTTAGATACCCTGCCTTTGTTCAGTGAAATGTAATGCAAAAAATTTATTTTAAAAATTGCATCAATCAACCAGTGATTAAGCCCATACAATGCTAGGCAAACCAGCTTGATTTTCCCCCTGTAGGGAGTTCATTTACTGCATTCTTTCATCAACCAATTATTTTTCTACTGTCATTTAGATATAGCCTCATTTTCTCTCCCTCGATGCATTAAGTGATAATCTTTCTTAAAACTCTCACATTACCATTGTGCTTTCATGAGGAATTTGTGTTGACCAAATGCCACATCTGAGGGGAATAGTGTAAGCCTGGTATAGCATCCCGTTTGAAAATGTCAATATGTGATCTTGAAGAAGTTACTTAAACTATTTTTGTTTCAGTTTTCCAAATTGTAATATGAGAGTGTTGAATTATATAGTCTCTAAGGATCTTTCAGTACTAAAATCCTACGGTTATAAGTTTCCACTTGCCCTTTCAGTGGAGGGAAAGAAGTTAAGCCCCTGGGACTAATTGAGAAAAAGAAAATGAATTTCCAAATACTTACTTGTTAACAATCCCTTGAAGGGTTCTGAATCATTATACTCCATAGTGTCAAGATTTTGTAGAGATTATCCACTATACATTTGAAAATCCCAGGCTGAATAACTCTTGGCTACATCACGATATTCTGAATCAGTTACCACTGCTATTTGTTCAGAGAATGTCCAGAATACAACACTTCACCAAATATAATCATGAAGGAGATCTAAGCATTCAAAAAATTAATAAAAGCAGCCTAAGTGATTTGGAATTTCCTGCTTTACTCATTCTCTTTGTTCTTATGATGCTATAAAACTGTTCAGAGTTTCACGGCATGGTGACATGGGCCTGTAATCCCAGCTACTTGGGAGGCTGAGGCATGAGGCAGGAATATCACTTGAGCCAAGGAGTTCAAGGCTGCAGTGAGCTATGATGGCACCACTGCACCCCAGCCTGGGCAACACAGCGAGATCAGTCTCAAAAAAAAAAAAAAAAAAAGGAAACAAAAGAAAAGAAAAAGAAAATGTACAGATTAAGTCCCTACTATTTCTTGTAATTGATCATTTCTAAGAAAATCTGTTTTTGATGAGGCAAGCAGACCTTTGTTTATATCTATAATCTCTGTCTCTCTCTTTTTAAAATCTGATCAAAATCTCAACCTAATCATTTATGCCCTAGTGGATGAGATTGCTTGATTTTGAAGTCCTGCATTGCCACCTTGTGGATAAATGATGGCAACAGTGGACTATGTGAGAGTACTTTCATATATTATTTGGGCAATATGCTAAAATTTTAATCCTTCTAACTTGTCAATTTTTAATTCAAGGTTTTTGTTTCCTAGACCAAAAATAAGACCAGCATGTATATCACAGTCAGTGCCCTGCTTTGTCTTTTTAGAATAAATAGTTGAAGAATAGGACTATTTTGTTGCTGATAATAGCTTGTGTTGGGTATTAATTTAAAATACACATCCCAACAAAATTACCACAACAAAAGTTTCTGCTTTAATAGTATACAAGAAATGCCATTTATAATAGCTGTGTTTCAATGACAGATTTGTGACTGCTGGTTTCTTGAACTCCTATGGGAGCTATCAGTAATTTCTACACATAAGAACTAAGAATTTCTTGCTTTCAGGACAGTTAAGTGATATACTTAAAAATTATATGGAAAAGGTTTTGGAATCAAACTCCAACTCTTTGTAATGGCATGGCATATTCTGTATTCTAAATGTTACACCCACTGAAAACATCTAAAAACGCTAAATAAAATAAAAAATAAAATAAATGCATCAATGAAATGGAGAGTAAGACATATTCAGAGATTAAACAGCAAGTGAAAGCAGGAACCCAGTAGGTCATCTGAGCTCTAAAGTTACCTTTCACCTTAAAAGCATTTGCTAAATCTGGAAACTTTGATTTTCATGATTTTCTAGGCTGGAGGATAAGGGAGACAAACAGATGATCTGTAAAGTTAGGATTTTAATCAGATACTGGGCAGAAAGGCAGTCTCATATAAGAAGTCTTTCAACTCTCTCTCAGCTACATAAGAATGGACCTTGGGCCTGAAACACTTCCTTCCTGAAAAATAGAGTCCACATAGCTTGTTCTGGACTTGTTGCCATGTATGGGAATACATTTCCCTGTTTCAGACTCAGTGTGTACTCCTTTATTCTTATGTGTGTCATATGGCATCTAGCCAATCCCACTACCGTGTCTGTCCTCAGTGAGGAGGGCATGAATTCCATCTGCCTCAGCACAAGAGGAGTGTGTGCAGGCCAATTGCCCCGCTATGGTTGCCAAGAGGGCCTGAATGGGCAAAGGGGACCTATGCCCATTATTGAAGCTGGTCTTGCTCTGTCTCTTTTCTATGTGTATAAAGCATTGTTTCATCCAGTGCTTGGCTATGGTGTGTTCTCTTTGGAAACTTCACTGAAATGCTGCAGTGGACATAAATGCTCAGACTTCTATCCCTATTAATAGGTAACAGAGGCCACTTGCTTCACTGTTTGGCATACCCAGCAGGGTCACCAATGGAACATATACCATGGCATGGTGGAAACACAAGTGCTCCTCAGCCTTCTTGTCCCAGGGTGGTGCTGGCTCAGTGGTGGGATGAGAGTGGGGGCAGTAAAGGACAGGGGGTAATAGACTGACTACGGTGCTGACCTTCTTCTGGCTGCAAAGGGGTAAGTGAAATGTAACATCAACTTCCATGGTGTCCCAGGTGTTGCAGATATCTGAGGGAAGTAAACCCTCTGCCCTGTATGGAGCTCCACTCAGTCTCTGTCAATTGCAGGCCTTGAATAAAATTTGTTTTCACTCAATGCAAAGCCACCAATGGTGTTGAGGAAAACGAAATTGTTGAAATGAACTCCTTCTCTAAGAATGGAACATGAAAACTGAAGAACAAATATGGACCAAAGCCAGGGAAATCTCATGTAGCCTGATTGGTACATCAATTTGATAAATGGTCATTTCAGACACAAATGTCTTGCACCAAACACATTTAGGAATGGGGCCAAGGTCTCCAGGTCCCCCGCAGGGATGAGTGACCCTATATCTCTATTATGATAAAAGGGGACATGAGGAAATTCAAACTTTTATGGGACTCTTTGATACTAGTGTCCACATGACAATATTTCCAGGCCTTCATAGGGGTAAGATTAAGCTGGTGGCATTGGGGAGAAGGGTTTGAAGTGAAAGCAGTGACTCAGACAGATGCTCATGCACTTATAGGTGGGGCCCCTTGAGCCACTTTGAGAGCAGATGATCAGGTAATTATTGTTCCCACTGCTCAGGGCATTATAGGCATTGACATTTTGGCTGCTTGCTGCACAGAATGTTACTGCTTCCTGAGAAGGTATGCTCCCTCCCAGCAAAAAAATTAAGCCATGATGATGGGGTGTATCCACTTTTGCCTACCTCCTAAGTTACCCAAGCCCCAGTGGGTTATGGAACAAAAGCAGTACTACATATCAGGCAGGAAAAGGGATATTACTTTTTAAATTCCGAACTTGCTATAGACAGGAGTATTACAAACAGCCCTGTCACAATTTAACAGCCTGGTTTGGTCAATCAAAAAGGCATCCAGGATATGGAAAAGGAAAACAAACTATCACAGGCTGAATGCCAAAGTTTTATCCTTGGCCACTGCCCTGCCAGATATCATTACCCTCACTGAGACAGTGGTAACCCATACAAGAGATTGGTATATTGTTATTGACTTGGCTAATGCCCTTTTATGGCCTACTGAAAAACATGTGACTGCATTGCTGTACCTAGTCATTGATGCAATGACTAGCACTGGTTGGACCATGAACCCTGATAATGTTCAAGGACCTGCTTCCTTAGAAAAAACTATTCCCATAAAATAAGATAGACCTTTAATACTCCTTACCACCCCTAGACAAATAGGACAATAGAACACTAAAATGAGCAACTTAAACAACAAATATGCAAGGGACATCAAGGACAATTGCCGCAGACCGAATGTTTGCATTCCCCTAAATTCCTGTGTGGAAACCTAATCCCCAATGTGATGGTATTTGGAGGTAGAGTCTTTGGGAGGTGATTAGGCCATGATGGTCAAATCTCATGAATAGAATTAGTACTCTTATAAAAGAGGTCCCAGACAGATTCCTTTCCCATTCTGCCATGTGAATTTATAGGAAAAAGACAGTCATCTATGGACCAGAAAGCAGGCCCTACCAGACACTGAATCCACTGGTACCTTGATCTTGGACTTTCCAGTCTCCAGAACTATAAGAAATAAATTTTTGCTTTTCAAAAATCACTTTATGTTATTATTTATGTTATTTTTTATAGCAGCCCAAACAGACTAAGACAACAACTTACCAGGTGATACCTCCACCTAACAAAAGCTATTTGGACATTAAACACTGCACTCCAATGGAAGGGAAACATGACACTGCAATGCATGTTAGATAATACTGAGCTTGCAGTTGCCTGATCAGTCTGTGCCTGTGAAACACCTTTCTCAGCATACTTAACTGTTTTGTTTTCTTCTGCCAGAATATACTTCTCAGATGTGGTTTGTGATCCTAACCACAGATATACCAACAATAGGGTCTTGCAGATCAAACCTGGAGGCAATGCTTCCTTTGGGTGCCTCACTTCTGTGAGATCCGGTGGAGACAGGGGAAGGGACAACAAAACACCTGGACACTAGCTTTCCCACCATGGTCTTGTTTGGGACCCCTGATCTACAACACAAGTGGGTGATATTATTGGATATGTCAAGTTCATCAGAATATAACTTCTCTTCCAGGTTGGAAAATTGGAGCTGACAGGTTTGGGTCAAGCAACAGGAGCAACAGGTCCCCAAGGAAGTAATAGGTAAGAACATCGCTAGCCTTGGGAGGTTCATGGAGTGGGAGAGGGAGTGGAAACGGCACCTTTCTTCTTCTCAATCCTACGGAAGCCTCTGCCATGCCTAGTACAACAACACCCTCATATTATAAGAATTAGCACAGCCATGGCTAGAAGAGGTGAACTTAAACAATGCTGAATTTGTAGTCCCAGAATGAAGTGTCTCTTCTCTTGCACTTCCATTGTGATGACTTGGCTGATACACGATGACTCAGACCTTCCTCAAGCTGTCAATGGGTCAAATTGCCCAGTGACTCCTTTGATACATGTCCAGAGGCAAGCATGCTCTGGAGTACCCTGCTTCAATGTTACCTGTGATGGGACAGGAAAAGAACCCCATACCTGCACAGGTATTATTGATCTATACTGGCATCATGGACATGGATGTGCCATATATAAGTTTTCTCTCCCTGCAGTGACATGACAAAAGCAGGCTGAAACTGCATATAACTGGAATAGTCATCATTATAACAACAAAGGGCAACAGGATGCCTGCTCCCAGGAAATAGTCTTCTTGCCTATTAGTCCTATGGCCGACTGCTCATGTGAACAACTACACAGAGGGATGGAGGGGACCCACTCTATTAACCCATAATAGAGTTGCTTGTAGCACCCTCTAAGGAAGACAAACTGATATCCAGTTTCATTCTGATGTCTGCATTCTAATAACAAGCATAGGTATATGGGCCCTATAAAAAAATGATATGTAACCTATCTTTAACTAGGGCAGAAATAGCTAAGGCTACTGTCCAAACCATTCAAGGTCAACAAGACTTACTAAACTCATTAGCCAAGGTGGAGATGAATTAACAAATAATCCTCACTTGTCTGCTGACTGAATAGCGTGGCATTTGTGTTGTCAAAACCTCTTGCTATGTATATACCAGTAATTAGGGGAAAGTAGAAATAATGCTGTAGAATACTCACATTTAGGTGGAATGGTTATCAGCTGTGCACTCGCAGTCCCCATTCGACTCATTTTTTGACCTCTTCATTGACTTAATCAAGGTCCTTGGGGTTTCTGGTGATTTATCCTGCAAAGAGGCCAATCATTCTTTTGGATCTGATTCTCCTAATAACCCTAGCAAAGTGCTGTCTCAAAATGACAGAGAGGCTTTATGAACAAGCCACATGGGCACAGAGGTGTGGACTGTTGGGAAAGGTCGTCTCATATGCTTAGTCATTTGACTCTCTCTTGGCCACATGAGAATGGGCCTTGGGCCTGAAATAATTCCTTACCAAGAGATAAAGAGTCTTCACAGTCTCTGTTGGACTTGTCACCTTGTGTGGGAATATCATGCCCTGTTTCAGAGTCAATGTATACTCCTTTGCTCTGCTTAAGGACATGTATCATATGACACCTTGCCATCCCAACTACTATACCTGACCCCTGTGGACAGAGGATGGGGTCTTTGTGCTACAGCACAAGAGGGATGTGTGTAGGCCAATTGCCCTGTATTGGCTGCTAGAAGGGACCTACTGGCCAAAGGGAACCAATATCTAATACTGAAGCTGGTCTTATTCTGTCTCTTCTCTATGTGAATAAAAAATTGTTTCATCCTGCACTTGTCTGTGTTGCATTTTCCTTGGCAACTCCAATACCAAGCTGCAGTGGACAGAAGTGCTTAGACTTCTACTCCTGGTAATAGACAGCAGATGTCACTTGCTCAACAGATACTCTAGGTAGAGAGGAATGAATTACAATATGTTAAAGTTTAAAATCCAGTAGATATAATTACTCTAGGAGAAATTGGCAATGGATAACAGGAGGACTCTGTATTATTTTTGCAAATTTTCTATAAATCTTAAGCTATTCAAAAGTAAAACATTTATTTACAAAAATGTAGATGAATTTAAAAGCAGAATAAAGACAGCTGATAAAAGAATAAGTGAACCAGAAGATTGATCTAAAGCAATCATCTAGAAGAGAAAATGGAGAAATAAAAAGATGAAAATTTATGAGCAAGATTTGGGATGTGGTGAATAGCATGAGAAATTTTAAAATGAATCTACTTTTAATTTCAAAAGGAAATGGGAGTAAAAATCAGGAAGAACATTTATTTGCTTAGAATTTTTTTGGAACTTATAAAAAGTAACAGTACACTGATTCAGGATGCCAAATGAATCCTAAGCAGGTTAAATAAAAAGTGATCTGCATCTACAGATATTATAGCAAAACTACAGGTCACCAAAGACAAAATCTTAAAAGTAACAAGATATATAAAAAATAGATTACTCTCAAAGGCATGGAAATTAATCCAAAAGATGATCATTTTTCAGTGCAGAACCATAAGAGAGTGAAATAATATCTTCAATCAATTAAGGAAAAATAAAGGGACTTGTCTAGAACTGAATATCTAGCAAGAATGTCTTTCAAGAATTACGTGGAAATACTTCTTCAGGCACATAAAACAGATTCTTACTAAAGGTGATATTAAAGGATGTTATTTGGGCAAAAGAAAGGGTTCCCAGATAGAAGTTCTATGATGCAATCAGATTGAAGAAAAAAAATGATTAATACATTGACAAATTTAAAAAAAGAATAATTTTATAAAGCAATAATAATCTCTTATGAGGTAAAAAATAAAAATAAAAACAAGTAGAATTAAAATATCCAACAGCAATAGTATATATGCAATAGGTAGGTGGGTTATCAGTGATTAAAGTGATCAATGGTCCTTGTATTGCACAAGAAAAAGGTTAATGTATTGCTAAACTTTAGAATTTAATAATTTATGGAGCATATTAGTATTTTTAAGAGTAATGCCCAAAGAATAAAAATCACAGTGAACGAATTCCAAAGTATTAAAGAAAAGAGGGAAAATGAAAAATAATCCAAATGATGACAAGAAAAAAGAGAAAAAGAAACAAAGATAATTGAGGACAATTAGAAAACACAAAAACAGATGTTAGAAATAAACAAAGATACATCAATAATTAGAGTAAGTGAAAATAAAGCAAATATTTCAATTAAAAGATAAATTGTGTCAGTCTGGATAAAAATAAAATATAAGAAAACAATATCCAACTATATGCAGTTTTCAAGAAACACATATTAAATATGAAGATAAAGAAAGGTTAAAAGTAAAAAATAAGAAAATATATATACAAGGAAAATACAAAGAAAATTGAAGCATATGCAATTATGTTAACATAAGACCATTCAGACTTTAGAGCCAAAATGATTGCTAGAGATACTACATAAAAAGGTATTATTCACCTAAAAAGAAAAAAAACAAATTTGCATGTATCTTATAACATAGACTGAAATAAATGATGCAAAAATTGATATAATCAAAAAAAGAAATATCCTTACCCATCATTATGGTGGAATATTATTAAATTTGCATTTTCTTTTAATTTTTTTATTTAATTTTGAAATACAAAGGTTCTAGAGAGAAGAGTATAATGTCCCATCAGGTACCTATCACCCAGATTTAACAATTATCATTTTCTTGTTAATTTTGTATTTTATATGCCCCCATCCTCCAATTTTTCTGGAGAATGTTAAAGCAAACTCCAACCATTGTATCATTTCACCTATAAATAAATCAGTGCACATGTGATTGGGAGAATTTCAAGATGATCTCTGACGATCTTTGCCCTTGTGCAATTCTTTCTCACTGAGTGAATGTGATGAACAGGACTTGCAATATGATAATATGGCAAAATGAATTTTACAGATGTAATCAAGGTCCCTAATCACTTGAAGTAATTAGTAAGATGGGCCTTATCTAATCAGGTGACACCTTCAAAGAGACTGAGCTCTTCCAGTACTAAAGACATTACAAGAGTAGATTCTACACAAGGTATATTCTCTATTGCTGGCTTTCAAGTCTGAGGGGCCCACATTGTATGAAATTAGGTGGATTTGTAGATCTGAGAATGACCTCTGGCTTACAGTCAACAAGGAAACTGGGAACCCAGACTCACAACCACATGGAACTGAACTCTGCCAACAACCTGAATATGCTTAGAAGCCATTCTTCCTTAGAGTCTTCACAAAGTAATACAACTCTGCCAATACCTTGATTTCAGTTGGATAAGATCCTGAGCAAAGAGCGCAGTTATACTGTACCCAGATTTATAATTTATGGAACTATAAGCTAATAAGTGAATACTGCTTTAAGCCACTAAGTGTGTGGTCATTTGTTACATAGCAATAAAAAAACTAGTGGAAATTTGGTACTAGAAAGTAGTGCATTGCTGTAACAAATGTGGGGGTGGCTTTAGAATTGGACAGTGAGCAGAGACGGGAAAAATTTTGAGAAATAAGATAGATAAAGTCTAATTGCTTTTTGTTTTTTTTTTTTTTCTTTTACAGAAAGCGTAATTCTTCTTGGACAAAATGTTAGTAGAAATCTCCCAGTAAATGCTCAGGATAAAGTGAGGAACATGTTATTAGAAGCTGGAGGAGGAAGAATACCTGTTATTTAATACTGGAAAGTTTAGCAAGATATTCCCCTGTAGTTATGTGTAAAGCAGAAGTTATAGGCAATGAAATTGACTATTTTGCTGAAGAGATTTGCAAGCAAAGTGCTGACGGAACAGCCTGAGTTTTTCTCAATACTTACAGTAAAATGTAAAAACAGAGAGAAATTGAGGGAGGAACTATTAAAGAGAAAGAACCGGAAGTTGATTATTTGGGAGATTCTCAGTCTATGTAAAAGGAAAATGATACTAAAATTAAGAGTTTGGGCCTGGCATGGTGGCTCATGACTGTAATCCTAGCACTTTTGGAGGCTGAGGTGGAAGGGTCCCTTAAGACCAGGAATTTGAGACCAGCCTGAGCAAGAGCAAGACCCCGTCTCTACAAAAAAAAGAAAAATTTGCGAGACATCGTGATACTTGCCTGTAGTCCCAGCTACTAGGGAGGCTGAGACAGGAAGATCACTTGAGTCCAGGAATTTGAGGTTGTAATGAGCTATGATGTGGACACTGCACTGTAGCCTGGGAGACAGACCCTGTCTCAAAAAAAAAAAAAAAAAAAGGCAGAGTTTGCTTCAAAAACTGTGGTATAGATAAAAAGGTGAGTGGCTTTACACCCTTTCGCTGAAATCTCAAAAACAACAAAAGGTCAAAATATTACATAAGACAAAATGTTCTTTCAAGAAATGAAAAGAAAGTTAATCTAATTAAAAATATATAATTTTGTAGAAAAAAACCTTTTTTATAGTAGATTTGCTTGAAGTAAGCTATGTCTCTCTTTTTTTTTTTTTGAGACAAAGTCTCACTGTGTTACCCAGGCTAGAGTGCCATGGCGTCAGCCTAGCTCACAACAACCTCAAACTCCTGGGCTCAAATCATCCTTCTGCCTCAGCCTCCCAAGTAGCTGGGACTACAGGCATGCGCCACCATGCCCAGCTAATTTTTTCTATATATTTTTAGTTGTCCGATTAATTTCTTTCTATTTTTAGTAGAGACGGGGTCTCCCTCTTGCTCAGGCTGGTTTCAAACTCCTGAGCTCAAACAATCCGCCCGCCTCGGCCTCCCAGAGAGCTAGGATTACAGGCGTGAGCCACCGCGCCCGGCCTAAGCTATGTCTCTTATGTCTATTTTACTCTACGTGAATCCCCTCTATTTTTGTTTAAACCATATTTTGATAAGAATCAGATTATTGGTCCTGCAGTATGTTCAAATTCTGAATGTTTCTGCTTGTTTGCTTGTGATATTAGTTAACTTGCTCTTTCATCCCTGGAATTTTCTGTACTGGTAGTAATATCTAGAGGTTTGATTAGATTTGGATTAAATTTTTAAACAAGAAAAGCTTCTATATCCTTCCACACATTCCACATCACACAATGAGGCATCTGTCTTATTGAAACATTTTCAATGATTGATCAGTGAGATCAGGTGATATTAGCCTAATACTTCTATTTTAAAGTTGCCAATCCAACTTTTACCTAAAGGTTTTCATATTCAGGATAATTGTTGTATAGATTCATTCTACTATTTCTTCCTGAACTGCACATGCTGGACAGCTGAAAGCTCTAACATCTCAGACTTGTACACAGTTATGTTCTTGCTGTGAATTTAGTTCCACTAATTAGATATATTCCCACGACAGATATTTGAAAAGGATAAGTGAAGGATTTAGCTTCCTCAATCTTTGGTTGTTGATGTTAGCAAGAACAGTCATTGATAGATTGGGTTTGTTTATAACGCCGTTCAAATGATTGTCATTACCTTTGTGGGTGTCAAGAGGCATTTATGAAACTGATGTTGTAATCTCTGTTATAGCTGGATAGTGTGTTTCTGAAACTAAGAAATCTAGTGCTGATTTTCTCATTCTCTCTCTTCCTAATTGGGACAGAAGTAGCTGTTCTCCTTGTGAGCCGGTGTGGCAATTCTGTGAATTGTTCCAAGAAACCCAGCTTTGGGATAGATTTGTCTACCCTTTCCAAAAAATTTGGTAGTTTACGGTTCATTGTATTAAATTCCATGGTGATTAAAATAGCAAGACTATTTTCTGTGTTTTTCAAATGATACCTTGACTGAAACAAGCAAGGATGAATCTCAGGAGGACAATATTGAGTGGAAAAGCAAGTTACTGAATAAATACATGTAGTATGATTCCTTATATATAAACCTTGATGACATGAAAAATGAAACATTGTTTTATTTAAGGATATTAATAACTATTATAAAGCCATAAAGAATGCGTTCCAGCTCTATTCAGGAGTATACAAGAGGTGCTGTATCACCATTGTTTCTTAAAGCTGAATAGTACTCCATGGTATACATATACCACATTTTATTAATCCATTCATGTATTGATGGACAGTTGGGTTGTTTCCATATCTTTACGACTGTGAATTGTGCCACTATAAACATTTGAGTGCAGACGTCTTTTTTATAGAATGTCTTTTGTTCTTTTGGGTAGATGCCCAGTAATGGAATCCACTCTACTGAGTGAGGTATCCCAAGAATGGAAAGACAAGCACCACATGTACTCACCATCAAATTGGTATTAACTGATCAACATATAAGTGCACATATAAGAATAACATCTATTAGCTATTGGGCAGGGGGGAGGGGGGAGGAGGGAGGAGGGGAGGGGGGAGGAGGGAGGAGGGGACGGGTATATGTGTACACAAAGAGTGCAATGCGCACCACGCAATGGGATGGACATATTTGAAACCTGGACTGACGGGGGGAGGGGGGGCAAGGGCAACACACGTAACCTAAACATCTGTACCCTCATATTATGCTGAAATAAAAAAAAAAGAAAAAAAAAAGTTTTTTCATTCAAATTTAACTACAGAGATATAGAAAAGCACGCTGATGGACTTTTAAGGTTTTGTTTCCAACTAATCGTTATAGTTGATTAATGGACAAATGGTTTTAATTATATTGACAATTCAGTTTATCAAAATTATCATACCATTTCCATCATAAATGGTGTCACTTTTATGCCTGACATCTTTTTAAAACACCTACAGTTAGAGATCAGGATATATGACTATGAATTGCCTCAATATTTGACCTTGAAATATCTGTGAATAGTTTATCTCAGATGTGAATCGAGGGTAATGGCAGATTTTGCCCTGAGAGTTTCATTCCAGGTAACTGTATATAATCTACCAACAAAAATATACTGAATGCTATTTTACCTACAAATAGAAAATGTGTTCTAGGAGTTTTTTCATGGTGAACACGTATTGCTTTTTTTGCTCTCTTTCTAGCAAAGACTGAGGTGACAATAGCGAGGGCCAAGCCAGAAGGAGCATGGTCACTCCACACGGGGAAGAGTAAGAACACATGGGTGTTTTTTTCTTTCTTTTTTGCAAAGAGTTTGAGACTATTCTAAGAATATACTACGAACATCAAAGTTCTTTGTGGTTGTTTTTTTTTTTTAGCTATTTTTATTTTGCCTACTTAGGTATTTCCTACTGTGCCTCACTTTTCCTTAACAGTATGTGCAGTCAGGGGATGATGGTATAAAAATATAGATAAAATGTAAGAATAAGTTGTTAAATTAATCTTTTTGAAATAAAGAAATTAATAAGCATTTCCACTAAAAAGTTGTACAATTTATTATTCACAAAAAGAACAAAACCCCTGTTTTAAGGTCTCTGACCAGTAACCCTTCTAAACTGAGGGTGGAGAAGCATCTTAGTGCCCTCTTACTATATTAGTAGAGATTTCCAATAAGTTTGTAAATTAATTCTGTGAAATACAGAAAATTACATATATTTACTAGTTTAACAGATTTCATAATATGTTCATCATTTTAGACTAGTAACTTTCAGTTTTTTTTCCTACTGGAAAAAACAAAACCCTAAGGGTTTAAAGCTGTGAACTAGTACATCCAGAAATATTTACTGAATTAACTTACTAATCAAGTTTGGCAGATGAAAATTATACACTGGGTATTTTTAAAAGAAACTCTGTTAAGTGTTCATTTTAAATACTAATTGCATTTCTTTTATATACTTCTTTGTAATTCGTGTATTTAAAATGTGGTCTGGGATTTTACTCAACTAACACATAATTTTCTTCTAGTCCTTTGGAGTAGTTCTCTAATAAAATGATTAATGAAAACAGCATAATGATTAATATTAATACATTACACTTAATAGCTCCTAGGACCTCCTAGGAGATACAAGTACTTTATTGCAAATTTCATTGCCTCAGTACCATGAGGTGGAGAGGGGATAAGGGCGTACGGTTTTTATGGGAATTTAAAGCACAAAAGAGGTTAAAACCATGTCAAATAACATTTACACATTTTATGTGTCTATGGATATGACTATTGAGTTCATAAATGTGGAGAGTATTTATTCCATACAAATATTTCATTTACATGTATATTATAAGCCAGGGTGTTTTACCAAGAAGAGAAAGGTTTACAGCCTCCCAGACTGGTTCCAAGCCAGTGATTACCAACTTATATTCTTATTTTGCTTAATTTCACTGAACCCTGGAAAAGGACTCTAGGAAGGAAGTAGTTCAACAAAAGAATTTAATGTGATGCTGATTCATTTTGACTTTACAATTTTTTGTCTTTCACTGAAGTTTGGAAGTTTGGAAATACAGCATCGACAATACACAGTGGGCGAAATTGCCTTGGCAGTATTTAGGAACACCTGCCTAAAACTAAAGATCCAGGCTCCTGTAGCTTATTAGGCAGAGTTGGGTCTGAAATCTGGATCTCCAAAAGTCTAGGCCTGAGTGCTTTCTACTCTGAGTTTGTGACACACAATATCACCAGTACATGCTCCAAAGTAAAGTAGTTATGAAGGCCAGATTAGAAGTACCACTGTAAGTGCAGATACTCTGAAAACTTAAACATAAGCCTTATTTTGAAATTTTATTGTATATTCTTATGGTAAGTAATGAGTGACTTACCTTCCCCACGCTGCCTCATTTGTAGATGCTTTATTAACTGGAACACAGGAGGAGTCAATGACAGTTGATTTGTTCATCTTGTAGCAGAAACCACAGTCTGGATCCAACATACATTCATTACAGTAACTGAAAAACAAAAAGAGTTACGGTCATGTTGGCAGAGACAACTGGTGCTCACCGTGTACTGGATTCCAATGCTCCCCTGCATTTTCCACTCTCTTTTGCAGTAAGCTTGGGGCCTTGGGGGTCATTTTGGCCAAGGCACGTATCATGTGTCCTGCCAGGTGAGAGCTGGCTGGTCCTTCAATCTCTCCCTTTCTTAGCTACAGCACTTTTGGAAGCCACTTTGAGATGGAGGAGGCTTGGATCTGAGAGACTGGATGTGGCAGGGTCCCGGTCAACCTGGAGCAAACAGACCTTTACTTTTCTAAACAAGTGAGATTTGTTACCAACCTACAGACTGGCTCATCTTGATCCAGGCCTGACTGGTTCCAAATTATATCAAAGCATTTATTTCTCTTAATTGTCTCCCTCATGTACCATCTATTAAAAATTGGAAAGATTTTTTTTCTAATATATATCCTGAAATAGAAAATTCAAACAATGAAATAATTATGTTTGAAGAATAAAGTTAAACAAAAATACTACCACCCAAATATGGCCATTGTTAACATCTTGGTGGACATTTGTATTTTAACAAATATATAGAGTGTCAACTATGTATTATTCATAATTTAAGAGAACTGGGTATAGGAAAGAAGGCTAATTTTCCTCTAAACTAATCACTACTGGCTGGATCAAAAAGCCATAATCAATGAATCATGGCTTACTTGATAGTGGTATCCTGACTACAGGAAAACTGTAGAGGCAAAAATTTTAGAGAGCAGGGTTTGGCATCCAAAGCCTGTGTGCTTACAGAATGAGTTTTCTCCCTGTAACACAGTCATTTGCTGGACAAGTCTGGAGCACCTCCGCTATGGCAGGTACATGCAAGGCACTGGCGACACTAAAGATGAATAAGCCAAAGTCCCTGCTCCTTGGCGGATAAAAGGCAAGAATGAGAAAGTATAAGTAAATAATGGCAATAAAATGGAAAATAGGTATGAACTACCCAAACGACAGAGGCCTATATTCATATTGACCATAAGAGCTGGGAATAATTTCAGAGGTGATATTTGAACTAAATCATAAAAGAAATCTCCCATGCCAAGAGGCAGAGTGAAGGGCATTTCAGAGAGCTGCTTATTTTATTATTAGAGATCAGTCAGCACAAACTTATTAAATATCTACTGTGTTCAAGTAATTACACGATGAGTTATGGGAGGAAAAACAGGTCATCTGAAAAAGACATCTGAAAGACACACAAGTCGTCTGAAAAGAATATGAAGGACAGTATTTCTTAATCCTCAAAATCAAGATATTTCTTTGATTCATTTAACTAACTGTGAAAATACTGGCACTGTTCAAAAATTAGATTTGTTATCATTTCATCCTCCTCCTATAAACTTTTCCTTTGGTAAACAGTCATACCTGTTTTTGAATGAGACTTCAGCCCTAGACAAAAAGCAAAAGAGAGGCCTTTCAAACCTACTGAAAGGTCAAAATACTTTAGAGAGGTGATTCAGCAATATAAATATAAAATTGTCCACACCTGTGATAAGCACAGTCAAACAAACGAGGACATCAGAACTAAGGACACTGAGCTTCTGGCTTTGAGAACCAGACCAAGCTAATTTTAAAAGGAAGATCATTTTTGAGAGAGAGGAGAGAGGGGAGGGGAGGAGAGGGAGAGAGGGAGAGAGGGGGAGAGAGGGGGAGAGAGGGGGAGAGAGGGGGAGAGAGGGGGAGAGAGGGAGAGAGAGGGGGGGGGAGAGAGAGAGAGAGAGAGAGAGAGAGAGAGAATGAATTCTGTCAATATGAGGTTAAATTTAACCACCCTAATTATTCTAGTGGCCATAAATGATACTCATTGGGGAAAGTTCAACTTACTCATTTGCAGAAAAATAGTTCTCTACTTTATTTCTCCGAAAATATGTAGTTCCTATAAAAGTCGAAAAAGCATAATAATAAAGGCTAATAGTTACTGAGAACTCACTGTGTGTGCATATCAGACACAGCAGGTGTTATCTATAATGGATAACCTCCTCCATCACTCATCCAAGCTGACCACAGGTTCCCACTGTTCCAGCTTGCTTATTAAATGATCAGCCCATGGCCCACTATGTGCCAGGCACTATTCCATGTGCTGGTACATGTTAGTGACCAAAAAGAGTCCCTGCCCTCATGGAACTGATTTGAATATTAGCCCCCCTGGTGACCACCAGTTAACTGACTCCTCCACTTGGTCTCTATTCATTAGTTTTTCCCTTTCTTTAGTCTCTTCCTTACCCAGTTTGTTGAGCACAGCCAATCATTTCAATATCCTAAATTTCCCTGCTCCTCTATCATTCCATCCCACCAATCTGGCAAAAATCCTAGCTCTATATGAATGCAAATATTTGCCTTTTCTGAGCATTCACCCACATACCTAAATGTAGCTGCAGGAATCACACTGTAGGGAATATCACTAGTTCTTTTATAATTCATAATCACTAGCCTCAAACAGACTCTCAACGAGCCTGAAATTTTCAGTATTCTTTAGTTAACTGTATACAAGGATTATTTCAACTACTTACGTGAAAACTATCTCAATTTTTCTTTACTTTCTTCAAATCTTCAAAGTGGTCCATTTTCTGGTAATTTCTGCAAATGATTACAACTCCAGAAAAAGTAGAAAGAGAAACCATAGAGAAAATAGAAGGCAGCAGAGAGGATCTTTATTATCTCCTCAATAGGAAACATAAACGTCAATCCAATTCTCCCACCCTCTGGTTACAAAAAGAAGCTGTTCTTCTTATCTAAGGGCAACTTCTCTATCTGGGCTTTCTTTCCATTCCATCTCAGACCCTTTTAATTTGTGCCCCTTCTTTCTCTTATATTTCCAGTGTCTTCAGGTGAAAGCTTAAGTTACTCATTGGAGATCTTTCTTCTTTTTTAACAAAGGCATTTTAATACTATAAATTTCCCTCTATGCACTGCTTTAGATGCATCCCACCTTTGTTATGTTGTGTCTTCATTTTTATGCAGCTCAAAGCATTTTCTAATTTTTCTTGTTTCCCCTACTGGCTCTTTAGGAGTGTGTTAATTTTCACATATTTGTGAATTTCTCAAGTTTATTTCTGTTAGTAATTTCTAATTTCACTCCACTGTGATTGAGAAATACACTTTGTGTGATTTCAGTCCTTTTAAATTTATTGAGGCTTATCTTATGACCTAGCATATGGTCTATCCTAAAGAATATTACTTGTTCACTTGAGAAGATGTGTATTCTGTTGTCATTGGGTGGAATGTTCTATAAACCATTATTAATCTAGATTGTTTTAGTTAATATGCTAATCTTAAGGCACCTTAGTCCCCTGGTTTCTAACGGTCTTCACCTCTGCCTAACTTCATCCATATCTTGGAAATTGTCATCATTTATGACAAAGGTCAGCAAGCTACATATAGATAGCCTTTGAGAAAAATCTGGCCTCCCACTTGTTTTTGTAAATAATGTTTTACTATAACGCGGTCATTCCTATTTATGTACTTATTGTCTGTGCCTTCATGCTTTTCAAGGGCAGAGCTAAAAAGTTGTAACAGAAACCACATGGCCTGCAAAGATGAAAATATTTACTATCTGGCCTTTTACAGAAAAAGTTTGCTAATCCCTTATCTAGAAGACATATACAGATCTCACATGCAGATATTTCACTCAGATCCTTCAAGCTCTTTCATTTCCTTATTCCAAGAACAACTACTCTTCTACCTCAAAGAAACCTTCACTCCTTTCACTCTGATCTTTCACTTACTTCATGGCTTTGCTTCCTTCTCTATGGAACCTTCATGGTGAATCCCTTTAACCACTCTCACCAGATCCTCAAGGTCTTCATATTTAGGTTCTTCTATTGTAGCCATCCTACAAAACTTCATGTTTAGCTCTTTCCAACCACCCTTCTTCATCCTTTCCACATACAGGCTATTCTGAACTGGCAGAGAAATAACACAACCAGGCATGCTGATAAAAATATACATTCACAGTATTCAACTTTGACTGGATATTCACCGATCCGAGGAAATTTTTCTCTGTCCCTAGTAGGTAACATTCTCCACTGTTATAACTGATATCCCAAACACCACGACTGCCCTCAAATCCTAATCCTCATTCCTCCACAAATCTCTTAGAAGATGGCTTTGTCTTTGTCAAGGATCAGAACATGATACCCCAAAATATGGCACCTTGGAGAGCACACTATGATCTTCTCCTCGCTTTCACCTCTGAAGCCTGGTCATCCAAAAATAAACTTTCTGACCTACTTCTTCTGAAAGGAGGTCATAAGACCTACATTCCAGAGCAGTCCTTCCCTATACCCAGAGGTCAGGAAGAATCTGGACAAACAGGCCTTGCCGAGTTTCCCTCAGTTCATTACCATTAGAACATAACCCTCCTTTTGTCCTCCAGTTAAACTCCTGCAAAACTGCCCATAAAAACACACAGTTTTCCCTGGGTCTTTGGGTCTTCGTTTCTGAAGGCTCCCGTGTCACATAAAACTTTGGTTCAATAAATTTGTTACGCTTCTCTTTTGTGAATCTCTTTTGTTATGGGGTATCCCTTATGACTCTTGAGATGAGTAAGGGAAAGATATTACCTTTTCTCCCTTATACATTACTCTTCGCAGCAAGAACTTTCTAAGCTTCAAACTAAGACATGAACGAATATGTCTACAGCCGTATCTATTCTCACCACTTTTCTTCCAGGCTTTGAAAAAGAGGTGTTCAAGATCATCCCTGGATCAAAGCTGTTAATCTCACTTCTCTGGCCATCGCCAGGACCAAGACCATGTCCCCATTAGTTATTTTCTTCTCTTTATACTTTCAAACGTCTTCCAGAACATACTCTATAGTTTATGTGCAGGCTAAAGCTTTTCCTATATTAAAAAAACATGAAAAATTAGCCTTTCTGCTACTCCGTACTGCCTCTCTGCACCAGGTCACAGGTTCACTGAGTGAAAGGCGCCAAGTATTAGAAAGTGTTCAATTTCCCTGCCATCCCAGGGAACGGACCACAGCATGGGAAGTGACGTTGTGCTTATCTGGACTAAGCCCTTCTCTGGACTTAGAGCCTCTCAGGCTTCTGGAGTTAAGACAAGATTTCCTACCACTCTCTCGCCCTTGACCTGCAATTTTTTTTTTCATCATATAGACTATAATATGGCAAAATTCTTCCAAATATAACAACATTCCTAACTTCAACTTCATATTTAGAAGTTAACACAAAACTTTAAAAATCCTGAGGACTCTGCTAATTGGTCTTCTACAGAGAGCATGTAACTGTGGCTTTAACAATAGCATTTAAAAAGGGAATAACTTCTAGAAGTGCCTATTTTTCACTCATGATTTGCTCTTTAAGCCTTTCTTGGGCATGACCTGATGAATTTATGTTAGGTTTCCTAAATATAAAAACTGAGAATTTAAATACATTGGCACGAAATCAATGCTCGTAAGAATATTCCAGGCATACATTAAAGCCTTTTTTGCTGTTGGTGGAAAGCAGACATTGGGCCTGTTTGTCCCCTTTCACAGTGTGACCTGGGCTAACTGAATTTTAGACTTAGCGTTTTCCTCCCCAAGAACACACAATCTCTAAGAACCCATCCAGTCCCAAGCGTCTACATGAAAGAGAAAGACAGAAATACATAGGCTCTCACCCACAATGCACACAAACTTTAACAGTGTAAAATCATGCCTTCATTTGGGGAGATTAGACAACAGCCAAGATGCTACTCTACTGTGGCATGCGACTGCTGGGAGAACTGAATGCAGAGTATACTGGAAACTCTAACAGAAGATTGGAAAGTATGTAATCCAGATAATAACTGCAATTAGAACCAAATGGTTCTTTTCTTGCTAGTTGCAAAGAAGGAAGATTTAACATTTCAATCTCTGACCGTCTCTTTTTAGAAAGGGGGAAAAGTAAGTATTCACATATTTAGAACAAAACTGGTTCAAAAACCTTATAAATGTTTCCACTTAAAGTAAAAAAGAGCAGAACAAAAGGCAGCTTAGTGTCTAAGGGAGAGAAGGAATGGCTTATTTCATTCAATCTATCGTTTACCTGTTTCCGGTGGCACCTAGGGTATTAACCAAATGTGCCCTCTTCTCACTCCTTAGAAAACCTTTAAAAAATTGATTTGGGTTAATTTATAATATTTTTAGTTTCTACTCTTTAAAGTTGGGTGTGAACTCGGTCTTCTAGAAAACGGTCCATTTGTTTTTAAGTATGTCTCATTTAACTCAATGAGATGGAGAATTAAGAACACCGGTCTTAAAATGCCCATGTCTGGTATGCCCTACATTTCATTAAATCAGTGACAGCAAACACAGGTATACGATAATCTGTCACCACAGGTCCGCTGTCACGCTTTGCAGGTAAGTGTGTCCATTCACTCATTCTTTATGCGTGAACTTAACCCCTTACTTTCCACAATAACGTCACTGTTTCCCCTGAGAGCTATTCCAAACCTTCCACACTCTCTGCTGGCTCCTTCCTCACTGTTCACACCACCTCGATCAGGTGACTTGGAATCCAATTTACCAGAGAGCTGTGCCATGGTTAAGCGGGACTCTGTGCCTCACTTGGAGCCCTCTGAAGGACAGACTTCTACAGCAGAACCCCCAGAACACCAACCCTTCTTCCCTACCAGACTGTAGATGTCAGGCGATTCCCTTCCCCGTGTTAACTGTGTAAGTAGTAACTGTGTTGTCTCTCATGAGAATAAGAATGAAAAGAAAAATTCTTAGAGACTTGAGTAAATGGTTGGAAATTAATTTAAAAAGCTGGGGGCCTACTGGTACTAATTTTGTGAAGCAAATCGTGACTCACTGCTCCATCAATGCTGCTCTCCCAGAGATTACCAGCGATCTTCTCATCCTTAACTCTGAGCACTTTTCTGTCCTAATCTTAATTTATCATTCTATGATACGATTTTCTAAAATGTTTCCCTTTCCTAAAGCGTCCTCATTTCTTGTGTGGCTTGACACTATTGCCTTCATGTGTCTCCCGCCTCTGACTGCTGCATCTTAGTCTTTTCCTTCTGCTTCGGTTCTGTTCTAGGCAATCTACTTTCATTACTTTTCTGGGAAACATCAACCTTATATATAACCGATACCCTGAGACTCCATGACCTGTTTCTCTATTTCGTTTTTCTTCCTTAATTGCCAGACCCGTCTTTCCAACTGCCCAATTATCTGGATGTTTCATAAGCCTCTCAAACTCAACACTCCTAAGGCTCAATCTTTGGCTTTCCTGCCAACCCACTGTTCCTTAAACCCGAGCACGATCCTAGAACACGCCCATTTAAATAGCTGTTAATACCAACGCTATCAATTCTGTCGCTAAAGCATGCAGTCCCTTTACTCTCCATGCTTACCCTTCCCATCTTGTCTGAACTCTTCCGGTAGTCTTCTAATGAGTCCTCCCGCTGCCAGACTGCTTCCACTCCATCCTTTACACTGCTTTGCATCTAACCTGATCAATTTCTGATTAAATCCTGTAACAGCTTTCCACTGCCCATGGGGTGAAAATCAAACTCCTTACTATGGCATGATCTAGCCCCTGCCTACCTTGTCTGTCTCTTCTTGCTATTTGTCCACAGGTGCTATGGGTTCTAGCCAGTCCAAAGATACCACAGGAATTAGAATATGACATGCTGTCATGTTTTTCTTCATGTTGTTTCCTCTGTCTGACCTATTATTTTCCACCTTATATGTCCTATACTACCTTTGTTTCAAACTCGTATTTGGCCTCTCCTCCTCCATGAAACTTCCTGACCCCGGCAGAATTAACGCATCACTACGCTGTCACAGGACCACACAAGTCTAGCGTTATTATCACCCATTCCACTGTCCCTCTAAGGGTCTGTGATGTGTTTGCTTTCCCTTACTGCACTGTGACCTTCTCAGGACAGAGACTTTTGTCTTTTCATCTTTTATTCCTAGTGATTTCCATGATGCCTGATACCTAAGTGCTTAGTAAGTACTTGTTCACTAAAGAGATGAAAGTCACTGATAGCAGATTTGGTAGTCCTCTCTGCAGTTCCACTGGAGAAGTTACACTTCATTCTCCATCTCAGTCCATGAAGATAACAAGACTAAAGCTTGAATTGAGCTGTGAATTGTTGCTTACGATTCATAACCCTCAGATCAAATCCATACATATCTGTCTAGAACTCTCTGAAACACAGTCATATATATTTCTCATCACTTCTCCTTAGGTATTGAAGCTAAGAATCAATTAATTCCTGAGTTAGAGGCAAATAATTTTAGAACAATGTTTAAAAGCAGTCAGGGTCCTGCTCTGATTGAGAAACTGGCTCTGGTACTATTAAATGGGGCAAATTTAGCCTAGTGGTTAGAATAGGGTTTTTGTTATTTAACATTTATTGGTACTTTAGGCTCTAATTCCTAGTAACTGATTATCTAATCTTTTTAATGAATTCTTAGGTTGATTCTTCCTTTTTATCTCCAGAAAGTGCACCAGTGAACTGTCTAACAAACAGGGAAGAAGAGAGCTCTATCTGCCAAGCCTGTCAACTCCAATGGGGTTAAGTGTTTTCCTATTACACTAAATGAATGTTTGATCAACATAGGTAAAACCAAAAACCTCAACTCTAATTTTGCAAATGTAAGATGATGTATATATGCATGTGTATTTATATAGATACATATGTGTGTATAAAGGCAAATAAATGTGTGCATTATATACATTTATATATAACATTTTCAGTCTTGATAAATTTGAGAGTAAAATCAGATTTGCATACAATTTGGTCAACACATACAATCTAGTGTGCAACATATTACCTTCAGAGAAAAATACAGTAATTAATCTTCTCTGGTGACAGCATACATTTTCCATTATTGAGGGGACAGAAAAGAAGTATTAGAAGGAACACTTAAGAGATTGGAATTTTTAGGTTTGCAAACAGACCCACAAAGTCAATTAATATTTGCAGACATGAAGAGGAGTTTGGGGTTGATTTTTATCATGAACCTTATTAGGGTTATATCACAGGTTGCCACATGAAGAGACTGTACTAAATAATTACAAGTTCTCTTTTAATCCTTACATTCGCTTTATGAGGAAGGCTTTATATTCCCCTTTTTACAGAGAGGAAACCTGAGATTTAGAGAGGTTAAACTATCTGAGCAAGGTCACACAGCTAAAATGTGGCACAGCTGGGATTCAGACCTAAGGATGTTGTCTTCAAATGTCCAGATTTTTATAGAAAGTTTATTTAAAGGAAAACAGGCTAAGCAATAGAAAGGAAATAAGCTAAAATTAAAATTAGAAAGAAAATAACAGCTAAGGTTTTCACAGCATTGCACAATGCACAAAGCACTTTAACACACATCTAGTCTTTCCAGAAACTTGGTGAAGTATGCAGCATCATTCCTATTTTACAGATGAGGAAACCCAGGCTCAGAAAGCCAAGAGACTAGCTCACGTCTCTAATGAAAGTTCTCTGACTCCAAATCAGGTATTTACTCTACTTAGCCTTTATTTGGTAGAAATTTAAAGCTATCCCATTGAGATAATTGATTAGCATAGTGAAGATTCTGACACTGTGACACTCTGATAGATGTGGAATCTTCTATTGTCTTGTGTTGACAGCATATGAGGCACAGGTTATACTGCCCAGTAAAATGGAGGCAGAAAGTCAAAACACTTCCCGTGAAAAAGTGGTAAACACTAAGGAACATACTTTAAAATTGCTTTTATCAACACAAAATTCATATCACCTAAAATTTACCATTTTAATAATTTTAGAGTTTGCAATTCAGTAAATCTTAATGTATTCAGAGTTGTATGACTATCACCACTATCCAATTCTAGAACATCTTCATCACCCAAAAATAAATCTTGTATCTCCCAATTCCCATCATCCATCATCCCCAGGCAACCACTGATCTACTTTTTGTCTCTATGGATTTGCCTATTCTAGACATTTCATATAAACAGAATTGTATAAAATGCCACTCTTTTGTGTCTGGCTTTTTTTACCCAGCATAATGTGTTCAAGGTTCATCCATGTTGTAGTGTGTATGAGCACTTCATTTCTTTTTTATAGCTTTCATTTCTTTTTTATAGTATAATGTTCCATTGTAGGATATACCACATTTTGTGTATCCATTCATTAGTTGATGGGACATTTGGGTTATTTCGACTTTTTTTTGGCTATTTTGTGTAACCATGTTTTCAATTCTCTTGGGTACATGTCTAGGAGTAGAGTTGACGGGTCATATGGTAACTCTATATTTAACTTTTTGAAAAACTGGCAAACTTGCATTCATGTATACTTTTTGATACTTGATCTTTAACCAGTGATACTGGTACAGAAATAGTCAATTCTTCCAAATCAGTAGTAGAAACTGTTAACTGAAGAATTTTATCATTTTTAATGGGCATCACCAAAGGAGATGTTTTTCAAGATAACAATGCTATCTGTTATTTATAGTAGTGATTCAATTGGCAGAATGAAAATTGTCTTTGGATTTTTGCAGAAAGAATGATAGGGAATACGGTCCTGAATAAAGCAGTAAATAAACTGTGGAAAACATATATAATGTTCACTAATATCTACCTGGCCTCCATTTCAAGGTATATGGAGAATTTTAAGTCCCTGTCCTCTTTAAGTTAGTAGTAGCCAACTGACTAGTTGTGGCTGCACAACATGAGTAGAAGTCATAGTTGCAGGCCAACGCATTTAACTGCTGGTGCTCAGCTTTCCAGCTTTGCATTTCATCTCTGCGATGAATCCTTAAGTGTCGAAGTCAGAACTGGCATCATAAGATAGTGGAGCCACCATTAGCCTGGGTCTCTGAGACCCAGAGTCTTTTGTAGGTTTAAGTCACTAAGATTTTGTTGTTGTTACTGTTGTTATATTATTAATAGTAATGCCTATCCTTCCTGACAGATGAACTTATTTCTGTATCACTGGGGTTATGAGATACAGTATATGATTATTGGCACATCTTATGTCATCAGCATGTTTTTTAACAATCAAAGCACAAACTGATCATTATATTGTTGACACATATTCTACAAGTAGGTCATAGAGCTTTAGCAACAATAATAATAAATAAAAATAATGTAAGAGCACAGTTTTGTTTAGGGCTCATTATCAACCATTTGAAAGTTCTTTTATATTAGCCTTATGTTATGATTTATTTTATATTAGCCTTTATTTTATGATTGTATTTGTATCTGTGCCCCTAAAAAGCTGTAAAACATTCATTCTCCCTCCAAATGCAGCTAACTAGTCCCATTTCCTGATATGAGGTGCCAATATCTGCACAGTGTTCCTAACACTAGCTCTTTTACTTATTGAGAACTTTTTGCTATTTCAAGGCATAGGGTAGGTAGAGAGTCCTTTGTTAACTCCAGTTTAGGATGATAGTGACAACTCTGGAGTCAAAGTCTAATTTAAGCTCTGCACTGAGGGACACATTCTTTTGTTAGCATTGTACTATTTTAAAATGTAATAGTAAAATTATTATAGTGAGCAGTTTATAGATATCCTTCTATACATAGAAGCCATAACCATAAACATTTGCTACTTTTGCAGTGGAAACTTCTCGGAATTAGAAAATAAAAGTTCAAAAGCAACTTAGAGTGCCCTTTTTAGAACAGTATTTATCTGTTTAATAAATAAAACATAAATAATCAAGAAAGTGAAGTGTCTGCGACTGAAGCGTTTTATATTCAGTGTCCATGAAGAACAAACTCATGTAAACATATTTGGATCCACAGTCATACATGTCGCTCTCATGCTACTTCAGGGCTACTGAGAGGCAAATGAGATGTGAACTTCATTCTTGGTCTGAGCCTTTCATGGACTCTGGAAATTATATTCTCTCCCCATACGACAGATTAAAATGAAGATGAAGAAATACTTAAAAGAAGAAAAAATTTCATTTCTTAAGTATTAATAATTTTTTCTTGAAATATCATGAGGATTGTCTGCACTAAAATATGCTTTAGAAATACTCCTCCTTAGATCAACTGAATTTAAAAGACTATGGAGTTTTTAATATGGCCTAATGTAAATTCATGACTTTCAAAATCAAAAAGAAAAATTGAACCAACACATTTGATGAGTAGTTAAAAATAATTTCTAGATTATAAATTTAGAAGTGGGAATCCATTTTTATTCAGAATTGATTAACTTTTTACTGTGTGGAGTATATCACGAATTGAAATTTGAGTATCGAGTATCTGCATTCTTTTTAAATGGCAGTCACGTTGCCTTTAATGTATTTTCTTACGTCAACATGAAAACATAGGTTGCTTTAAAGTGAGCAATCCATATTTTTTTACCTATCTGAGCAAAAACTTCTTATAATTGCCACTCTTTTTGAGACCCGTTTTTGCTAGTTTGTGTTGATAACTGATGGTTCTGTATTTCAGTGGTCTCCAAATCTGTTTTACTTTTTTATCAAACGTTTTAACACCTGGCACTAGGCTTATCACACTGTTAAGTGCTTCACACAGAGACGACGAAATCAAAAGGAACAAATAACATTTTGGCTTATACTGCTTTGCTTGTCAGTTCTTCCACAGTTGCCGGTAAGGCTTTCTGATTTTTACAAAAAAGTGTGCATTTGAACACGAAGGACAAAGTGAGTTTTGCTTGGAGAGTTAGAGAAGCAACCAGCCCCTGGATCCCCAGAATGCTGTTTGATCTGGAAGGTGTGTCGTGTGATGGAGATGAAATGAGATAGCTCAGAAGTCATCCCCCGAATATCATCACGTCCTTTGAAGCCAGCAACTAACTATATTTAGTGTCAGCATGTGCTCTTATAACTAGACTGCCACACTGACAGAATTTCATGAAATTAAAAGAATTCAAGGTGGAGGAAACCAACAGGAATCGGTAAAGCAGTGTCATGGGTGGGTCAAATTACTAATGTCAGCATGCAGTGATTCTTGTCTGTAAGGAAAACATTCAGGTTCACATGCATAGTTCATCTCCCTAGCTAGAGGAGGAAGCTTAGACGAGAATAGCTTTCATGGCCTTCATTTTCTCATGAGTGTACAGATATAGCCTAATTTGCCTAAAGGGTATTATTTTGTAAGTGCATCTCATCTATATTTACTTCTTCCTTTAAATGACTTTTTCCGTGTTCATGTACCTTTGTAACAGAGGCCTTAAAAACAATTACCCAAAGCTTACAAACAAAACAAAATAAAAACCAGTAAAACTTAGAACAGATGCTCATATTCAATACCATGTGGACAAGATCATTCTGCACTTAGAAAAACCAAGGTGGTGAACACTTTAAAATATTTTAGAATGATTTTACTTTATCTTACATACTTGCTTTTATATTAAAGATGTTCTATGATGATCTTTAAAACGGCAGAAAAAGAATTTTCTGAGCTGAATAAATGTAGGCAAATGAAAGTAAATGAGCTAAAACAAACAAACTTCTTTAAGTCCCAAATAGACTACAACTCACAAAAAAGGTGCGTCAGAAAAAGAATCTCAGTTTCACCGATTAAGTAAAAATACAACAACATAGGTATTTTCAGACCTACCGGATTTTGAACATAAATTATTGCCTACTTCCCAAAGGCCGTGTGACACCCTCCCTTGGGCAGGAGGAGCATCACACTGCTTAACTAGCACATTTCAGAATGAAGAGGGCAATAGTTAAGAGAGGGGTTCCAGAGAATGACAGATCTGTCTTTTTCAGTTAAAGCTTAGCTCTACCATTTGCTAAGCCATATGACCTTCTAAAATTCACTTAACTTCGTTAAGCTTCAGTGTCACTCGTAAAATGGGGGAAATAATAGCATCTACTTCAGTCTTGCTGGAAAATAGAAGAAAATCCATGAAAAGCTCTTAGTAAGTGGCTGGCGCAATACTAACTACATAATAAATGGAGGCTGTCATGACCACTCCTTTTGAACAGATGAGCAGACAACTTATTTGTTCAAATTGCTCATTTTAAACCAACACAACAAAGGGCAGCTGTTTCACTGGTTTTAAAGACCAATGAGGCCCAGCGCGGTGGCTCACGCCTGTAATCCTAGCTCTCTGGGAGGCCGAGGAGGGCGGATTGTTTGAGCTCAGAAGTTCGAAACCAGCCTGAGTAAGAGCGAGACCCCGTCTCTACCAAAAATAGAAAGAAATTAATTGGACAACTAAAAATATATAGAAAAAATTAGCCGGGCATGGTGGCGCATGCCTGTAGTCCCAGCTACTCGGGAGGCTGAGGCAGGAGGATCGCTTGAGCCCCAGGAGTGTGAGGTTGCTGTGAGCTAGGCTGACACCACGGCACGGCACTCTAGCCCAGGCAACAAAGTGAGACTCTGTCTCAAAAAAAAAAAAAAAAAAGTCATCTGTTGCATGGAGATCCACGAGACAGAGTTTCAGGTACAGCATAGATTATGGCTCCGATGACGTTCAAAAGTGGATTAGTCCTTAGACTCACGCCCACGCTCCCGCGCAGACTAAAGG
>CAUYSK010065990.1:0-12781 GCA_963575035.1 Avahi laniger
TATCATTTTGATGCACATTTCTCATGTTTTTTTGCTAATGACTTACTATTTGCTCTTTATGTTCATTTTAGACTATGGAAATGATGTTAGGCAAAAAGCAAATTCGAGTGATTTTCTTATTCAAGTTCAAAATGGGTCATAAAGCTGCAGAGATAACTCGCAACATAAGCAGTGCATTTGGCCAGGAACTGCTAACAAACGTACAGTGCAGTGGTGGTTCGAGAAGTTTTGCAAAGGAGATGAGAGCCTTGAATTCGAAGAACGCAGTGGCTGGCCATTGGAAATTGACAATGACCAATTGAGAACAGTCATCGAAGCTGATCCTCTTACAACTACATGAGAAGTTGCTGAAGAACTTAGTATCATCATTCCACAGTCGTTCAGCATTTGAAACAAATCGGAAAGATGAAAAAGCTCGATAAGTGGGTGCCTCATGAGCTGACCGAAAATCAAAAAAAATCATCGTTTTGAAGTGCCATCTTCTTTTACTGTACACAGCAACAACGAGCTGTTTTCTGTATAAGCGGTGAGAGAGGGATCCAGCTTAATTATTTTGTTCTAGTTTTCCTACAGCTGCCATAATAAATTACTGCAAACTTGAATAGCTTAAAACAACAGAAATTTCTTCTCCCACAGTCCAGAAGCTAGAAGTCTGAAATCAAGGTTTCAGTGGGGCCGGATTCTGTCTGAAAGCTGTGAGGGAGGATCACCCCTTCCCAGCTTCTGGTGGTTGCCGGCAATCAACTCATAGCTGCCTTACTCCACTTTCTACCTCTGTTGTCACATGGCCTTCTTCCCTGTGTGTCTCTGTGTCCAAATCTCTCTCTCTCTATAAAGACACTAGTGCTTGGATTAGGGCCCACTCTAATCCAGTATGAACTCTTGATTACATCTGCAAAGACATTATTTCCAAATAAGGTCACATTCCTAGGGCTTAGAACTTACCAGGGCTTAGAACTTCAGCGTATCTTTTTGGGGGACACAATTCAACTCATATTTTTCCCCTGACTAATTAATTATCTCAATACTATTTATTAAATCATCCAACTTTTTGTGTTAATTTCAAAGGTCACGTTTATCACATGTCAATTTCTTAGTACTCGTGGAACGGTTTCGTTGTTCAGTCTTTTCCCAAGTACGTATCACCTTATTTTAATTAATATAGCATATAGCTTTATACTGGGATACATTTTAACTTTTGAGGCGCTTCTACATATTTCCTAAATATTGCTAAGAAATAGGTACGTGTGTGTGCATGTGACTATAAATAGTAATCCAAAGAACAAGGGAATATGTATGTGTATGCATGTATTTATTTTGTGTGTGTTTGTGTATAGTATATGTCCTTAGTCTTACATCCTAAATTTCTGACACATCTTATGGGATTGATTTCAAATAGTGGGATTTCTGGGTTGAATGATACATGTATTTTTATTTTAATACCTGTTGCAAGACTGTTTCAAAAAAGGCTCTAACAATTCACATTTTTGCTATCAGTATATTGAAGTATTCTTTTTCCCAGAAAAAAAAAAAAAAGTTTCATTTTTTGTGTTTCCAGTCTGGTTAGCTCAGAGCCTGAGGAGTCAGCTAGGGGCTAGGACAGGGAGCCTGAGGCCCAGGATGGCCCTTGGGCAGGAGCCTTTGCTGGGCTGTGTTTGGCTAAGGGAGGGAATGGGAGAGGGGAGAAGTTTGGAGTCCTCTGCATGGGTAAGGTGGAACCCCTATTTTAGGGAATAGCGGATGTTAAATGGGTTCAGTTAAAGAGCCCAGAGGCCCCAGAAATCAAATGAACTTTATGAGTACTCTGGGTTTCTGTGGACATCTGAGGGGAAGGAGAAATCCCATCCTACAGGTTTTTGAGTACCACGATGGGAACCCCATTGTGAGTGGATGAAGCTCAGAGAAGTGTGTTTTGAGGGATTTGAATTCGGATTTCACCTTTTGCCCAATCCCATGCTTTTACCACTGTGTTCTCATATCTCTAGCTTCCTGTATTTAAAAAAGGAACATTAGACCTTCCGCTTTTCTTTGAACAATATGAATATGTGTCATGCTTTATTTAACTTTGACAACCCAGCAGCCACATCCAGAAATAGCCTTAGGTAAAGCTGGAAATACCATCTAATAAGTTACTTACGGTGGTTACTCATAATGCTACAGTAAAATCATTTTTTAAAAAGTCACTATTTTAAAATGCAAAAGGTATTTTCCTTACTCTAAGGTTCATGAGGATTTTTCAATTTTGTTTAGAAGCTCAATGCACATCTTGTTGGACTGATATGCACTTAAGCAGTTGTCTAGCCATATTTTATCTTTGTCCTTGAATAATTAAATAATAAATTGAATAGTACATGCTAATCCAGCTTCCAGAAAACAAAGCAATAAGAGAGGGGATTTCCAAATTGAGCATGGTTGCGTAGATCAAGCATGTTTTTTCTTCTCCTCTGGGAATCATGGGAAAGCAACAATGAGAATTAAAATTAAACAACTATTCCACTTGGAAATTTTGTTTTTGATTCTTTCCTTGAAAACTTTTAGGTCAGGAAAAGAATCTAAATTCCTGAATTGCTAAAGAAAAAAATAATCACATTTCAGAGCCAATAGGGAAGCCTAAGGGGTACATTTCAGAGTAAATTTCTGATGGAAATTCTTGTATTGGCATAAAATAAGGAATAAAACAAATGAAATAAACATCTGACTCAAGGAGTTTTTATTTTTAAAAACCCATCAAATTAAATCGAAGGAACAGAATGAAGGAATTTTCAAAGATAAAAGGAGAAAAGAATGAGACATGAAAATTTTTAAAGTAGAATGAATAAGTAACTACAAAATCTGATTCCTTGAAAAAAAAATTTAAGATAAATAACTAGCGTATTTACTAAAAATAAGAAAACAAGGAAGAAAATCATGACTCAAAATCAGAAATTATAAAAGGGAAACCACAGAAAGGGGAGATTGAATAAATCATAAGGGAATAACTTGCTCAATGCACAAATAAATTTAAAAGCATGAATGAAAAGGAGACTCTTTTAGAAAAAATATGATTTGCAGAAACTGAACCTAAATAAGATAGAAAATCTAAACAGACTAATTACCATAGAAGAATTAGAACTGAAAACTGCCAAAGAAACACCACTCCTGTATGGCCCAACTCCCCGCTACCCCGATCAAGAAAAGCACTCAGATAATTTCTCAGGGAAATCTACCCAACCCTTAAGAAGCAGATAATTCCCAGGTCACACAGATGGATTTATCTAGCTCAGGCGCTGGCCTTGGCACTGCATGATTTTCCAAAGAACAGTGTTGCCCGTGTGTATCTAACTAAACCATAGTGATCTCGTGGACTAGCCAATCTCAGCCCCTTCCCCTCAGAACTCCATTCCAGTTCATAAAAAGGAGAAAAACATTTTCCAGTTCTTTTAGCTTAAATCTTATAAATCCATATCAGGTGCTAATGTCACATTCCTTTTTATTGATTCGGCGGATATGTGGTAAGTGTTTACTGTGTGCCCAGCTCTGTCTTAAGTGCTGAGTACGAAACTGAACAAAACACGCAACGTCCCTGACCTCATGGAGCTTATCTTCTCGTGGAGGAGACAGACAGCAAGAATAAAATAAAACAGCCTCTCAAATGATGGTAAGTGTTATGGAGAAAAATTAAGCAGATGAAGGGGCCAGGGACAGCTGGCGGGAGAAGCACTCTATTTCGGGATGTCATGGAGGAATTCACTGATAAGGTAACATTTGAGCAGAGACATGAAGGAGGTGAGGGAGTGAGCCTGGACATCCCAAGAAGAGCATCCAAGCAGAGGAGACTGTGCTACTGTGGGGATGCACCTGGCATGTGCAAGAAACAGCAAAAAGGCCATCCAGGCACTGTGAATTAGGAGGAGAGTTGTAGGCGATGAATTTAAAGATAGCAGAGCCAAATTATATAGAACCTATTATGGGACTGTAAAAATTTTGACTTTCATTTTGAGTGTGATGGGAAGACATTGGAGGGTTCTGAGCAAAAGGTTCTAATCTGACATTTAACAGGAGCACTCTGCCTGATGCAGAAGACAGTGGCGGAGACAGAGAGACCAGTAAAGAGGCTGTGGCCACAGCCCATCCAAGAGGTGACGGTAGCAGGGACCCAAGAAGGTGCAATGGAGGAGATGAATACTGGTTGCATTCTTATTACACCATGAAGATCTTTCCAGGGTCCAAACAATGAATACGCTAGTGCACTGGCATAATGATTGATGCTGTCCAATAGGGGTTTCAAGGTCAGCAAAAGACCTTGGTCAAGAACAAACAAAGCAAAATTAGTAGCATCTTTTATCCAGAAAAATAAGGGTGAAGAGTAGAAAAGGTTAATTTAATGAAGCCGTAAGTCCTCTGAATGGAGATTGTAAATAATGTATTAGTGTTCGTAGCCCAAAAATTAATCAATACTAAACTTTCTCAGATTAGCCATTGAGTTTATTACCTGTATTTTAATAATGAAGTTCCCTTTTGTTTTCTGAATTCCAGTTCACAAACTATTTTGAATCACATACCAATTACTTCCAGAATGCGGAACTGCCTAAAGGCCATCTGTATCACTCAGTGGCTTATTGAGGGCCCAGCGAATAAGAAAGAACAAATCATTTCCCAGCTGCTGGTACTACAGGTATATAGCTTTTCCATAGGTCTGAGGGAGAGAAACTTGTGTTCAAGTTATAATTTAAGATGAGACTTTTAAAAGATGCCCCTCTGCTTACCGAATCATAGAACTGGGGAAAGAGCCTGGAGCAGAAGCATAATCGATCCGACTCCTCTTGGACAGACACCCCCAAAGTAATATCGAACACTAGTTTTTAAACACTTTTCTGAAGGAGGATAAGAACCATGTGGCCTTTGCTGCCAAGACTTGGATGAAGAAAATGACGTCAGCTACACGGGGCCTGACTTTTCTGTCTTGTTCATGTCTGCATCCCCATGCCTAGCACAGCACCTGACACACAGCAGACAGATGTTCAAGCAACATTTGTTTCAGTGAATAAACAAGTAGAAGAGTGAATGGTCAAATCTTCTTTGACATAATTCTATCCCTTTATGGAATGACTATTACAAGTGAAGAATAACACAACCGTGATTATATAGTACCCTTTGGGCCCTGAAGTTAGCCAGATCTGATTTCACCCCTCACTCTGTCACTTCTTGCTTTAGAGCCTTGGTCAAGTTCTCTTAGCCTCTCTGTATCTCAGTTCCTTCATCTGTGATGTCAGGATGTTAATACCAATCCCAGGCTTGTTGAGAGGATGAGCTAAGATAAAGCGTGGAAAGAACTTAACGTGGCGTCACATAATTATTAGATCTTATTATCGACACTCAAGTGGCATTAAGACTACCCAAAGGAGTTTTATAAAGATGGCATCTTGTAGATAAACTTTAAAAATAGTTTCTTTTGTTATGAAAAATTTTAAATATATACAAAAATAGAGAGTATAATAAACCACCATGTGCCCAATACCCAGTTTCAACAATTATCAGCTCGGGGTTGGTCACCCCCTTTTCTCAACCCCTTGTATTGTTTCGAAGCAAATTCCAGACATTATGTCATTTCCTCTGTAAGACTCCACTATGTATCTTTAAAAAAATAATAACCTTGGGAGGCCAAGGCAGGAGGATTTGTTGAGGCCAGGAGTTCAAGACCAACCTGAGCAAGAGTAAGACCCCCATCTCTACAAAAAAAAAGTTGAAAATCAGCTAGGCATGGTGGTATGCACCCGTAGTCCCAGGTACTTGGGAAGCTGAAGCAAGAGGATCGCTTGAGCCCGGGAGTTTGAGGTTGCAGTGAGCTATGATCAAGCCACTGCACTCTAGCCCAGACAACAGAGCAAGACCTTTCTTAGCAACGATAATAATAATAACCCAAATCCCATATCACACTTAAAAATAATTAATAATGATTTGTTAATTAGATAAATTGTTGGTCTGCTGGAAGCCATAGAAGAAAGGAAGAAAAGAATCAAATCTGTCTAAGGCAAGGGCTTAAGTAAGTTCTCTCCAGACCAAACACGATGGCGGTATCCACTCCATCATGAGCATGCAGGACTCTCCCTGCCGAGGGGTGGGGCAGAGGGGTGGGGCGGCAATGGGAAGACAGGAAGGAAGCCAGCATTTCATGCCTGAACCAAGGCAGAGCAGAGATCCCCTAGTAATTGCAATTTTCTTATTTACCAAACGAAGTGCCGTTTCACTTGAAATGACTCTGTACACATTCTTCTGTTTCCAAATTGATGGCAAATTAGAATCTAATTTTATCTTTTCACCTACCTTGAGGCTTTGTTGGCAGGGCTGGCTTTTATGCAGGTTCTATTACACAATTAGAACTCATTGAATCGTGAAAGGACTGGTTTGGTTTCTGAAATTTAACACAGCAGAGAAGCTCACGTTTTGGGGAGAATTCAATTCTTCAATATTCTACATTTTTCTCACTTCCCCTTAATTCCTCCTTATTTCTTCTCCATAGTCAACAACCCAGTGGAAGCTCCAATTTCATTTTCTAAAGTATTTTCACTTTTTTCTTAACTGAAACTTGAAGTCATGTGGTGACTTCAAGGCGAGATCTATTGGTATCGAAGACATCAAACACCAATGGTTCAAACCCAGATTATCATCCCCCATCGAAATACCAAAGTCAATGCGAAGTCTAGGGTCCCCCGGACAACATCAGCAAGTAAGTGAATAATGATGCTAAGAAGGCTGGAAGCTAAGGATCACCAAGGAGGTGAAAAGGGAACACAAGATACGCCACATGATTCTTCTTTCAAAGCAGAAGCTACCTTAAAGCGGTGAAAACTTCACTTGGAGGAGATAAGGAGTCTGGATTCAGAAATCTGACATAGCACAAGGCTGCTGTTACCTTCACAAACCTTTCCATACAGGTCTGGCTTCAGAAAGCAATGCATCACATCTGTCCCCAGTAACTGTTACGTGAATTCGTTATGTGACAATGGCTGTGGCCTGGTCCACTGGGATCTGGTTTCTGGGGAAATTCCTAACAGGCTCTGTTCCAAGACGCTTTGATCGGGGATGAGGAGGTTTCCTCTACAAGGCCCCCACCCCACTCAGGGCCTCACGGTCTCACCAAGCATCTAGAACTGTTGTTCACAGGTGCTGGTCACAGGGTTGGGGATGGAGGGTCTATGCTTGGAAACAACTTCTCCTCTGCTCCTGTCTTCATACGGAAGATCCTCCTTCCCTCTCTCCTTGAAGACTCTGCCTGCCCCACGTCAGCAGCCCCACCTCCCTGTCCTATCAGCTCTTCCATCTTTTCTCCTTCCCATCTTAGGCTTTAGTCTTAGCTAATCGTCATGGGGGGAGACGGGGGCAAAGTGGTTTTATAGGCTGGCTTCTGAAACTTTATGTCTCCCATTTCAAAAGGAGAAGAAGGAGACAGAGAAGCAGAGTTGAATAGAAGTCACAGCCCTGCCATAGCTCTTTATTGTCTATTTGCTCCTTTAGAAACAAGCTGCAGGAAGGCAGGGCCAATGTCTTTCCTATTCACTGCTGCATCCTTGCTGCTGAGAATATGCCTAGTTCATGGGAGGGCAGCAAATGTTTGTTAAATGTTGTTGAATGGATGGATGGATGGATACTGACCAGCAACCATCATTATTCCTTACGAAAGGGGCTCTTTTACCAAGAGTTTGAAAAAGACTACACAAGAGGAAACAGAAGCCAGAATGCATTTCCTCTTTTGACCTAAAGAACCTGTTTCTTCAACAACAACAAAAAAATCTTTATGACTTTATTGTGTATTAATCTATAACTTCAGTGCTTCTAAAAACACGTATTATAGTAAAAAAAAAAAACAATTGGTAAGAAAAACAATATAATGAGTCATGGACAAAGAAGAGATGACCTAGTGCAATCTGATTTTAAAGAAGATATGAAAAAGGTCTAACGTTGCTCAAAATGAACGTCTTCCACATTCATCCTTTTAAGGAACCATTTGGTTTGACAGGCTCAATATCTTTATCCAGATTTCTAGAACCTGGGGGGTGGGAATGGAAAGAAAGAGGCATAGTTGAGCCCGGGACCACCACGGAGGGGGGAGGCTGAAGCGCTGCAGGGAGCACTGCAGAGAGCCACAGGCGGTGGGAAGGGAGGCTACCAGGGAGATTAATTGGGGAGCTATCAAAAAGGGAGGAAAAAGAGGAATTCACGAGACTCCACCTGCTTTGAACCACTGCCAGGGGCCCTGGTAGCTGTAACTGCCAAGCACAGGACACAAAATCACCCTGTCCGCCAAGTCCTGGTCCCTGGCAGCCTCTCTGCCTCCTGCGGCCAGATTCTTCCTCCGGCCTCACAAGTCGTTTCCTTCACTCACCTGCGTGCAACTTGCACAATCGCGGCCCCGCCCTGCCCCTCAGCTCTTCCCATCCTCAGTGTCTTGCCTTTCCACAGCCAATGACTGAAACAAGCTTCCACATAAAAGTGACTTACAGCAAATGTTTTTTTGAGGTGATTCTCATAATTTTCCTAAAATAAGACAATGTAGTAACAAAATAAAATTGTAGTTGCAGCAAGGAACACTTTGCCTTTGGTTAAAGCCAGGAGGGATGTTCTGCTTGGGGATTTTATAGTTTCCTCTTCTGTCCTGAGCTGTCCCTCTCATTGAAGGGAACACCAGTTGCCCGAGCAGTCACCCCCACGACCATGATGCCTGAACATGGCTTTCTAGGCTTCCTCGTCAGTGTCTTCCTGACTGGCGTGTTAGGTAAGTGCTTTATTTCTTGTTCACTGCTTGCAGCTTTGTCATCTGAGTCTGATCAAGGGACTGTTAGAAATGGCACTGGCACTTTCCTGGGCTTTGTAAAGATTTTAGCTTTCTTATGTCACTAAATGATCAGAACAGGCATGGGTTAGTTCCTATCTGCAGCCTGAGTAACTCCACATATACTGAATGAATACCTGCTAAAGAGCAGGCACTCTAGGGGGTGCAAGAGACTTCATACAGAACAAATGTACATCCAGCTCTCTCTCTCTTTCTCTCTCTCCCCTCCGCCCATTTCTTTAGCCTTGAAATGTCACTGTAACATAGTGGTTACAAGCACAGGTTCCTAAGCAAGACTATCAGAATCTGAATTTCAACTCTGCCATTTATTATCTAGGAGAACTTGAGCAATTTACGTAACACTCCTGTGCTTCAATCTCCTCGTTGCTAGGATGGGGATTGTAGGTCACTCTGAAGATGAAATGAGTCCATATATGCCAAGTGCTTAGACAAGTGCCTGGCACAGAAGAGGGACCTTACACACCACGTGAGAATTTGCTGCAGGTATTCAGGAGGAGCTCTTCAAGGGAGTGGAGCGTTCCTCTGAGCAAGGCCATTAGGATCCCAAGTTAGCAGATGGGGACCTCTCAGGGTAAATGGCTCGAATCACTTCCCAAGACAGCATTGTCCAGTGACTGATACATAAAAACAATTCAACCCACCATCCTCCAGAAATGTGTGGATTTGAGTAGACTATGCCTTTAGTCCTTGGTAACAACAAGGACTCATTTAGCAAAATATGGCAGGAATTCAAGCGCTACCAAAATGACCCTGGCTCTGCCTCTTCCCAGGCAGCTACACAACATGTGGGATAAGATACACAACTTCTTTAAGTTTCAGCTTCCGCATCTGTAAAGTGCAGGAATAAAATACCTACCTTACCTGGTGGTTGTGGGAATTAAATAAGTTGTAAAGCTTTGAGCCCAGTCCCTGATGTTAGTTAATGTTCGTATATGGTCAGTGTTCAGGGAAGGAGCTGGAGGAGGAAGAAGGAGGAGAGAGAATATCCTCAGCCTCGAACTGCTCTGCCTCTCCCAGAGCTTTGCTCTTGGTTTTCTGCCATCAATAAGAGGCAGGCTCTGAAGTCACACTGCCTAGGTACAAAGTCTACAAAATCAGCTTTACCTTTTGCTGCTGGGCAAGTTTCTTCACGTCTCCAAAGCTGAGTTTTTTAGTCTACAAAAGGTATAGCACCTGTCGCGTAGAAGAGTTGGGCAAATTAAATAAATTAATGCAGATAAAAACCCCTTCAGTGCCCGATGCAAAGTGAGTTTTTATTACTGTCGGGGATGGTGATAGTGGTGTTATTACAAAAATGGGAGAAGAAATCCGTAGACAGAGGTCGGTTTCCCTCCTTAGCCTGGGCCGGTTCATCTGAGCGATGATGCTCGGGTGCTTGGAGCCAGGATGCAGGCAGGTAAGAACAGCCATTCAGGAGTGGGACAGCAAAGGCAGACCTACCTGGAGGCAGGGCCCAGAGACTGAGAAAGAATCTGGGAAAAGAGGAGTCGAATGCTGGGCTGAGGTCCTGCAGTGAGAATTGATCCCAGGTAAGTTTTGCGTCAGAGTAACGCTAATACAGTGGCTCCCAGGAAGACAGATGAGTGGCCTCAGTGTGGGTCTTGTGTCTCAGTCATTATATCCTGTTACAATTTGGGAATGAAATAAGGACAATATTTTGTCACTGCTGTTCACTTGTTCTCCAGCTTGGGGCATAGGGTGGAAGGATATAAGTATCTTTTTATAATCTGGAACACATTATTTTAAGACTTCAGCGTGCATCAAAATCATTGCATTGGCCGGGCGCGGTGGCTCATGCCTATAATCCTAGCTCTCTGGGAGGCCGAGGCAGGTGGATTGTTTGAGCTCAGGAGTTCGAAACCAGCCTGAGCAAGAGCGAGACCCCTTCTCTACTAAAATTAGAAAGAAATTAATTGGACAACTAAAAATACATATAGAAAAAATTAGCCGGGCATGGTGGCACATGCCTGTAGTCCCAGCTACTTGGGAGGCTGAGGCAGGAGGATCGCTTGAGCCCAGGAGTTTGAGGTTGCTGTGAGCTAGGATGATGCCACGCCACTCTAGCCTGGGAAACACAGTGAGACTCTGTCTCAAAAAAAAAAAAAAAAAGAAAAGAAAACTAAAGACCAATATTGCTTATGAATATGGATGCAAAAATCATGAACAAAATACTAGCAAACTAAATTCAACAACATATCAAAAGGATAATTGACCATGATCAAGTGGGTTTCAATCCAGGGATGCAAGGATGGTTCAATGTATACAAATTGATAAATGTGATTCACCACATAAGCAGAAGCAAAAACAAAGACCATGTCATCATCTCGAAAGATACAGAAAATATTTGATAAAATCCAGCACCATTTCATAAAAAAATCCTCAAAAAACTGGGCATAGAAGGAACATATCTCAAAATTATAAAGGCCATTGATGACAAACCCACAGCCAACATCATACTGAATGGGGAAAAGTTGAAAGCATTCCCCCTAAGAACTGGAACAAAACAAGGGTACTCACTGTCACCACTTCTGTTAAAGATGATATTGGAAGTCCTATCCAGAGCAGCCAGGCAAGAGAAAGAAATAAAAGGCATACAAATCAGGAAAGAGAAGGTCAAACTATCCCCCTTTGCTGATGATATGATCTTGTATCTAGAAAACCCTAAAGAACTATACCAAATGACTCCTAGAATTAATAAATAAATTCAGCAAAGTCTCAGGTTACAAAATCGATGTACAAGAATCAGTAGCATTTCTATATACTAATAACACTCAAGCTGAGAGTCAAATCAAGAACTCAATATCAGTTACAATAGCTACAAAGAAAATAAAATCCTGGGAATATACTTAACCAAGGAGGTGAAAGATCTATACAAGGAGAACTATAAAACACTGAGGAAAGAAATCAAAGATGGAAACAAATGGAAAAACATCCTTTGCTTGTGGATTGGCAGAATCATCATTGTTAAAATTTACATTCTGCATCTAGTATCTACAAACAACTCAAAGAAATCAGCAAGAAGAAAACAAACAATCCCATTGAAAAAAGTGGGCAAAAGACATGAACAGAATTTTTTCAAAAGAAGATAGAGAAATAGCCTAAAAACATATGAAAAAAATGCTCAACATCACTAATCAGCAGCGAAATGTAAACTAAAACTACAATGAGACACCACCTTACCCCTATCAGAATGGCTATTATTAGAAAGTCAAGAAAAAATTTAGATGATGGCATGGATGCAGACAGATAGACATCCTATCTGTTAGTGGTACTGCAAAATAGTACAACCTCTATGGAAAATAGTATGGAGATTCCTCAAAGAGATAAATGTAGACCTACCATTCAATGCAGGAATCTCACTGCTGGGTATCTACCCAAAGGAAAATAAGTCATTTTAACAAAAAGAGACCTGCACTTGAATACTTATTGCAGCATAATTCACAAATGCACAAATGTGGAATAATCTAAGTACTCAACAATTCATGAGTGAATTAACAAAATGTGGTACTATTCAGCCATAAAAAGGAATGAAATAATGTCATTTGTAGCAACTTGGATGGAACTGGAGACCATTACCCTAAGTGAAGTATCTTGGGAATGGAAAACCAAACACCATGTGTTCATACTAATAAGTGGGAACTAAATTATGGGTACACGTAGGCACAAAGAGATACAAAGGATATTGGAAACCATGAAGGGGAAAGGGGAAGGGGAGGTGTGGAATAAAAACTTACCTATTGGGTAACCTAAACATCTGTACCCCCATAATATGCTGAAAAAAAAAAAGCTTACCCATTGGATACAGTTAACACTATTCTGGTGACAGACACACCAAAAGCCTTGACTTAAGCAATATACAAGGTATCTAGTTTATAACAGAAACATTTGTAACTCCTTCATATTTTGAAATAAATAAAGGCAGGAATAATAATAATAGCTAGATAACATTTG
>CAUYSK010065991.1:0-12946 GCA_963575035.1 Avahi laniger
GGCCGTTCCTCCGTGTGCACACACTTCCGGTGTTTCTCCATGTCCAAATTTCTTCTTATAAAGACACCATTCAAACTGGATTAGAGCCCCCACCTCAACAGCCTCTTTTAACTTAATTACCTCTTTAAAGATCTTGTCTCCAAAAATGATTACATTCTGAGATATTGGGGGTTAAGACTCCAGCAAATGAATTTGAGGGGGACACCATCCATCCCATAACACCCCCATACTGTGATGTGATGGAAAGAATCAAATGCAATAGTGGATATAAAATGGTGAACATAGGGTCTCTAACACACAATAAATGCACAATAATGTCAGCTATTACTGTTACTAGTGTTGATAATATAATTTTGAGCTTTTAACTAAAATTCAGAGCCAATCCTATATATCTCCTGTTTAGAAAGTTTTCAACAGCCTTGGAAGCTTTTGACCAGAATAAATTTCTAAACTTCTCAACGTCACTTACAAAACTCTTCAGCACAGGGCTTTGACCTATCTCTCCCATCTTGCCCATTCCTTCACATGCTGGAAGTTCTCTGCCACTCCAGACTTCCTGCTGCTCTCTAGACTTGCTGGCTCCATAACATATACAAGTACCTCTTACCACCATGATACGCTTGGTGAACTCTTACACATCCTTCAAGACCCACTCCAAGCTGGGCGCAGTGGCTCACACCTGTAATCCTAACACTTTGGGAGGCTGAGGCAGGAGGATCACTTGAGGCCAGGAGTTCAAGACTGTAGGCTGAGAAATATAGTGAGACCCCATCTCTACAAAAAGTAGAAAAATTAGCCAGACATGGTGGCACACACCTGTAGTCCCAGCTACTGAGGAGGCTGAGACAGGAGGATCACTCGAGCCCAGGAGTTCAAGGTTGCAGTGAGCTGTGATGGAACCATTGCACTCTAGCCCAGGCAACAGTGAGACTCTATCTCATAAAAAACACCCACGCCAAATTTCAAGTCCTCTGTGAAACCTTTGCCCTAACCCTGAGTCACAGTAAGTTACTGTCATCATTGTACAACTAAAAGTACCTTGCTTTAAATTTGTAAATTTAATTGTACAATAACATTATTACTTTGTATTTTAACTATTCGTCTGCATGATCTGTGGTTTATTTGCCCTTTTTCACAGAGTAGGTGAAATTGCATGGAAAGAAGGGAGTTAGGAAGAAAGGGAGATAAAAGAAAGGAGAGTCAGAGGGGAAAAAAGAGAGATAAAAAAGGAAAAGAAGGAAAGAGAAAGGAAAAAGGAAAAAATCAAGCAAACCAAACCTATGAAAAATTTAAAAACAGCAGATGCAGTCGTGTGCACCTATAATTCCAGCTACTCAGGAGGCTGAGGTGAGAGGATCTGGAGCCCAGGCGCTGGAGGCCAGCTAGGCAACATAGCAAGACCCCATCTCTGTTTAAAAAAAAATAGCAGCGGAGGCAAAGGACACTGGAAGTCAAGCCAAAAGACTAAACTCACTGTGGCTCCATTGACACAGTACCCTGGAAAAGACCAAAATCAGCAGGTAGAAAAGATGTCACAAAAGAGGAGAATCTTTTTCAAGAACATTCATAAATAAACACTCCATTCATAAAGTTGTCTCTCTTAATGTCAAAGCTGGTGGAAGGCAGAGACGATGTGTCACCTACTCTCTCCAAAGGATCTGGCCCAGTGCAGTAAATATTTCTGAATGGTAGTCCACATGCCTGTCCCTTGCCTGAGAACAATGCCATGTGCACCAGGCAGCATCTGCTAATTCCTCTAGTTGCTCCTTATTTTTTCAGAGTGATCCATCTGGTGGTCCCCAGCTGCTGGCCACAGAGGGCACAGATCACAACCATCGTACCTCCTGCCCTCACTCTGAGCCCCCTGGCTTCCTGACATCTCTCGGGGGAAGAACATGGAGCAGGATGCATAGGCTGTGACTGATTTAGAAGATACCAGAAAGGTCCCCTGCTTAAAAGTATCCTCCATCCCCTGCCTGCTATCACACATATAGACACTCAGAAAACCAAGTTCTAGTATTAAGATCATCTAATTAAGTTTTTTGTTTAACAGATGAGAAAATGAAGCCAGAGATATTGAGGTTTAGCCCAAGAACAATCCATCCATTAATGAGACTTTGGTCCAAGTCTCCGGATTCTGAGTAGCAAGCATTTCCCTCTCTCCAAATGCCCCTTTGCACTCTCCCAGGAAGGTAACATCACTAGCACCTGTGATTTAGTTTTATCTGAACAGCCTAGGGAGCAGCAGATCATGTCATGACTGGGCTGGTGGGAAGGTGGGGAGAGGCGAGGTGGGGAGACACACACAGGACCTAGCAGACTGTGAGAGACAAGTTTTACCACCTTGACCACTTTGCCTAGGCCCCTGGAGCTAACCTAGATAAAGATATCAGGCCCTCACATCTCTAAATGCTCAGGTAGCATCTTCTAGAAGAGCAGATGTTGGGGAAACCTGAGGGCAGGAGCCTTTGACAGTCAGCTTTCCTCTCTCTTATCCTCAACTCCCCGGGCCACAGCCCAGCCCAGCCATATGGAATTATTTAGGGGTCCATTCTCTCTTTGAAGGGCTCTCTCTGCCTCTTTTTCTTTCACAATCCTACTATTTAATGATGAGCTAGGCCCTTTCAAGGGAGCACCGTTTTTACTTGCAACCTTAGCGTCTACTTTAAAAATACCATTTATATGTTGAAGAAACCAAATAATTTCTCCTATAGAATGTGCCACATTCTGGCTTTGGCTGATTGTTTTCTAATGGTGCATTGTAATTCATTTGCCTCTATTTTCTGTAAATTGATAGTCAGATCTGAGATGTGTTTAGATTTAGTTCCACTTTTGGGGCCAAGAATATATGACAGGTGGTGCTGTGCATTTTCCTAGTGTGTCACAGCTGGAGGTGTCCTACCTTTAGTGGTGTTGAGATGGATCTGCGAGTTCAGGTGCAGGCATCCTGAAAGTACTTAGTTTCTTCAACATATAAATGGAGGTCTGCTTGCTAAGATTGCAAGTAAAAAAATAAAAAATGAAAAAAATAAAATGGCTGCGGGGACTGCCACAGATTAGAGGACACTTAAGAAATATAAAATCCAATGCAATATGTAATATAAAGATGTTGTTTACATTTGGATTCAAAAGAGCCACCTTTAAAAGTCATTTTGGAGATAATCAGGACAATATGAATACATATTAAGTACCAGATAATATTAGGGAAATTACTGATAAATTTCTTGTGTGTGATAATGACCTGAAGAATATGTAGGAAAAAGTTGTCATCTTGCAGAGATGCACAGAGAAGTATGTGCAGATCACATTATAAGATGACTGAAATTTGCTTTAAATTACTCCGTTAGCAAAGTAGAAGAGATTGATGAAATAATGTTTTCAAAATATTGGTAACTGCTGAGTGTAGATAATGAATGCATAGTCTTTCTAATACAATTCTTCTTTACTTTGTATTATGTTTAAAATTTTCCATAATACAAATATTTAAGAGAAGAGAAAAGGAAAAAGCAATCCCAGGTGATTCTTACGCACCCTAAAGATCTGCTCTTTCGGTAGAGCTAGGAGAAGTGGGTTATAAAGAAGCAGAAATCAACTCAGTATTTCAGAAGCTTTCTAACAAGTAGACATGTCCGACTCTGGGAGTGTTCAGAAAAGGGCAGGGATAAAGCTGCAGAAGGAATTTTTGCATTGTTTTGGAGCCTGGACAATGACTCACCTAGCGAACAGCTTGTGCACTTCCATGCCTTCCCCTCACCCCTCCCAGCCACCCTGGTCTGCAAGGTGCATGAATGTTGAAGATTTCCAGCCACTTGTCCTCACTCAACATAGTCAAAACTCTCAGGTTACAGAAAATCCCCAATCCGGAGTATGATGAGGACTCACGGAATCTTTGCTGTGACTCACCACGCACTTTGAAATTTTAAAGTGGCTTATACCAAACAAAGGCAGTGTGATCCACTCACCTGAGTGTCTCTCCAGCTTGCAATTTGAAATATTTGACAGGCTTTGCAAATAGCCACTTGCTCGGGGCAAGAAACTATTTATTAGGGGCACATAGAAAAGGTATTAATTTCACTTACTGTGCTACATGTATTTCTCCCTGGAGGGTAAAGAGAGGTCTAGTATTTAAAAAAAAAAAAAAAAAAGCTACTGTGGGCTGAAAGGAATATAGTATATTGTTCTAAGAATCTAGTCAATTTGAATTTGGCAAATTCAGGTGTTAATTGTCTAATTGTCCCCATTTCTCAACACCTGAATTTGGCAAATTCAGGTGTTAATTGTCTAATTGTCCCCATTTCGAACCATCTTTCCATTTGGAATTGTGAGAGATTCCAAAATAATGAAGAAAAACAAGTAATGACCAATTGTCACTACAGTGCTCATGCTAGATAATACAAGTTCATGAAATCGGCTTGCAAAATGTCATTTATACTTTCTTAAGGTTATCTGCAGCATTTTCTTTTCCTTCATTTTTTGTCCTTTAAAGATTTTCCAGCACTTTCACTTGTAAAAATCACCTTTGCATGTAGTGGCACAACTGGACATAGAAGTGTGATCTCTGTTCCAATTCAGAATCTCACATACACAATTATTCAGTGACTTTTCCAATCAGCCACGTCCACGATAGCCGCATGGCAGAGGGTGCCACCCCACAGTTATTTTTTCTTTGGCAGATTAATGGTGTTACATGTCTCGGTTGAAATAAGTGTCTTTGACTTTTCTATTAAAGTGTATTATCCTAAATGGGTTGTCAGTCAGATTGTCCTCATTAGGAATTCAAAACTCCCAGTTCATCAGGGAATAGATTTAGAATGGATAATGATGTTACAAAGCTGCCAACCCTTATTCATAAGAAAAATTAGCTCCCTGATGTCTCAGGAATTCATCCCTTCCTTTCCCCTCCCACAAAACTTGCTGTAATTCAGTCCCTCCCTACATCTGGCCTCTACAAAAGCCTTCCCTCCTCCACCTCCACCCACTTCTGCAGGCCTCCATTCCATACACACACGCACACTCACACACTCTGCTTTGCTCCTCACTCTGACATTCAAAGAAAGCATCGAACCATCTTCCCAGCTTTACACCCACTCCCGTCCTCTCCGCAGCACCCCTCAACCACCTCCTACTCGAGGTCCCACCCACATCCCACATGCATGCCCTGAACAAATTCAACATTGCATCCCTTTCCACCCGTCCCTGCCTGGGTGTCCTTAGCCCACATAGGCATCTGTGCGAGATCTGCTGATTATTCATTCAGTACCTCGTTCAAATCTTCCATTTCTGGGAGGACTTCTTATGTCTTCCAAATAGAATTAATCTCTTCCTCCTAAGGAGGAATTTTGAACTCTGCTTCTACCTCCCTTATACCACACCCACAGCCCATCTTTTTTTTATAATTACCCAGGTACCCACCTTCTCTTCTACCAGAGTGTGAGCCCCAGGGGGGTGGAGGCCTGTCATATTCGTCCTCACTTCCCAGGCAGCACTCAGCACCTGGTAGGTGCTTCATACATTTATGGGTTACAGTGAAACGCTTTGGAGCCATTCAAAAAAGACATGAAGCTATGGACAAGACATTACATTAAGTAAACAGCAAAGGCAGAAAAGTACAAACTATGCTGCCATTTATGTAAAATAAAATCAGATATGGATAGAGCTATACAGAGATGTAAATAAATAGATCTCTCAAAGGATACATACACACACAAAAATAAAGCCCTGACAACAGCGATTGCCATTGAGTAGGGGCAGACACACAGGGTCAGTGTGAGACAGAGCCTCAACTCGCCCTGAGTACCATTTTATAGTGTTTGAATTTTATTGCCTTTGCATATATTGCCTTGTGCATACACATGACTTTTTCAAAGATAACAATTCAATTCAAAGTCATAAAATAAATGTTTGGTTTTAATCGAAGCTGAATTGAACAGCCCTGAAATTAATAAGAGAACTGGCTGGAGTGTTCAAATTATCTATTGTCAATGAGTTCAGCAAGCAGAAAGAGAATTTTATTTCTCTAATTATATGGCGATTCAAAGTCAAGTGGAATTCATTAGTTTTAATAATAGTGTTAATAATGAATATGCTTATAAAATTAATAAATCAGACATAATTTTTTCATATTGAGAAATTTTATCCAAGAGTATTAGTATCCTAATCCTTGTTAGGAATGTGTGTGTATAAAGGAATACAAACTGGTCTTAGAGTTCGGGGTATGATATAGCCTGAGAAAGCCCTCTCCATGAGGAATTGCAGCATGGTATTATAGCTGAGAGGTTTCCGGACCAGGCTGTGTGGCCAGGTTTGCCCAGGTCTCTGGGCAAAGAGAGAAGTTCATCTTTCTTCCAGTTTCCACCATGCAAGGAAAAGGACTCACTGTCATACCAACTCAAAATATCCCAGCACTCTCTTTAGCTTCTTCTATATCCTCCCTTCCCTCATGACCTGTTAGCAAGTACATGAACATTCAAAGGAAGATCAAAAAAATGAAAAGAGGCACGCATAGATAACCAGGTGCCTTCTTCACCCTCTCAGGTGAAAAGACCCTGCTCTGGACCCCAAGGTTTCACTGCTTTCATCATTATCTTAGCCTCTGGAGCTACAAATGTTACACATGGCTGTTAAATTATCCTGCCATGTCTAAGATCTCTTTTTAAAGAGTCACCTATGATGTATGAGCAGCTCTGAAACCCCACTCCTGGAGGCTTTCAGCGGAACATCAGGGGCAGAATGGAGACCCACACGGCAGCGGCAGATCCTGGGGGACGCTAATGAGGGGCAGGGCAGTGCCCGAGAGGAGCACTACTTAGTATTAACACGTTAGCTCCGCAGGGCACCGCGCCAGTTTTAATAAGCAACCAATCTGGCATGCTGACTCATCTATGAAAGATCTGGAAACTCAGGAAAAATTACCCGTCTATACTGTGACACCTCATTTCCAACAGTGCTCAGAAAAACGATTTTTCATAACAACAAATTCTCAGGCACTGCTGGTCATGATAGCAGTATTATGTACTAAGTACAGTATTATTGCTAAAAATAGACATGACTGTTATTATTCTCTATAACCAGTGTGCATATCATAGAGTATATGTATACTAAGTATAATACTATAGGATTCTTGCTAACAATAATAAACCATTGTAATATATTTTGTTCAACATCGTATTCTCAGGGACTAGCCTGGGATATAGCAGGTGCCTAATATTTGTTAGATTTAATTAAGTGTTAAATATAATGTTACAGATAATGTACTATCTTATTTCCAGGAATAATGGAATTCACTCGGTTTCTTAAAAAGCGAATCCTGGCCAGATAAAGTGGCTCATGTTTGTAATCCCAGCCCTTTGGGAGGCTGAGGTGAGAGGATCACTTGAGCCCAGGAGTTTGAGACCAGTGAGATCTTGTCTCTACAAAAAATTTAAAAATTAGCTGGGCATTATGGCACATACCTATAGTCCTAGCTAGTTGGGAGGCTAAAGCGGGAAGATAGCTTGAGTCCAAGAGTTCACAGCTGCAATGAACTATGATGCCACCACAGTCCAGCCTGAGTGAGAGAGAAAGACTCTGTCTCAAAAAAAAAAAAAAAAAGACCAGACAAGGTGACTCACACCTGTAATCCTAGCATTATGGGAGGCCAAGACGGGAGGATCACTTGAGGCCAGGAGTTCAAGACCAGCCTGGGCAATAGCAAGAGCCCCTCTCTACAAAATATTTTAAAAGTTAGCTGGGTATGGTGGCACATGCCTTTAGCCCCAGCTACTCAGGAGACTGAGACAGGAGGATCTCTTGAGCCCAGGAGTTTGAGATTGCAGTGAGCTATAATGACACGACTGCAGCCTGTCTAGCCTGACTCAAAAAAAAAAAAAGAAGTGACTTCTGACTCTCATATGTTTTTATCTGCAGAAATTATCATTTACTTGAAAATCAAAAAGAAAGGAGAATTAAAAAGGTGTCAGAGATGGACTAAGAAGAAACTGAAGAAAGAAGGGGGCCTTCTGAGCAGCCAGACTTAAGTTAGCGACAAGTTACCTTTGCTTTCCTTCCTGCAGTCAGCCCTCCCTGGGAAGGGGTGAGAAGCAGACTTCTCCTCTGGACAAGACGCCCTGTAATATTTTAGCCTTCGATCCTTCTCCTGAGCACCAGCACCTCCTCTGTGCCTTCCAGTCCAGGAAATAGTCTGAGTTGCTCATAGAAAGTATTTGGAACCACTCTCCCCAGAATATGGAAAAGACATCAGCAACGCTCTTCAAGTTCCAGGTTCTAATTGTATACTGCTGGTTGGCAAGAATATCAGCACAAGACATTTGAAGAGCAATTTGGCAATATATATAGCAAGAGCTATAGAATTGTACATACTATTTGACCCAATAATTCACCTTCTGAAAAGCCAATCCAAGGAAATAATCCAAAACACATAAAAAGCTTTCTAGACAAATGTATTCAGAGTCTCAGCTATCATAGTAAAAATGTGGATGCAACCTAAATGTCTAGTAATGGAAGAAGGTTTTATTCCACACATCATGTTGGGACATCATGTAACCATTAAAAATTGTTTATGAAGAGCACATAACAAGGACATATAATTATACTTATAGTTACGCTTATAATTAAAACATATGTGTAAAAATATACAAAAGTATAGGCATACAGGATGATGTTAACCATATAAAATATATGCTTAAAAACAAAAGGTTCAATTCACTAGGGGAAATGCACATAAAAATGACAATGAGATACCATCTCACACTGTCAGATCAGCAGAATTTAAAGTCTGACAATGCCAGGTGTTGATGAAACTGGGAAATAATGGGAACTGCTACCATAACTTGACAATTTCTAGTCAAATGGAAGAGTTCCTTTCCTGGGTATATACCCAAGAGAAACCTTCTACATGTATGTAAAGAGACAGTCACAGAAAAGTTTACTGTTTGTGACAGTGAACTATGAAAAAACTAATTAATTAATCATTAATTTCTATTAATAAGAGAATAGATGAACAAATGATAATCAACTCATAGAAAGAAATACAATAGAGCAATGAAAGTGGAGGAACTGGAGATACATCCACATGGCTAAATCTTACAGACACAATACTGAGCATCGAAGGCAAATTGCAGAAAAAATACTTATATAAAGCTTTAAAATACGCAAAGCAATACTTTACACTAACTAGGGACAGATGAAGAAATGCAGTATAATACTTATCTCTTGGAGGGAAAGAGACATGGCAGGAAAAGGGCACACAGGGAGTTTGAAGAGTACGTACGAATGTTTCATTTCTCAAGCAGGATGGTGGGTTCCTGGGTATTGGGTGTATTATTATTTATATCTTTTTGTATATCTTAAATATTTCATGACAACTTTAAAATATGATAAATGAATACACGACACAAAAAGGAAGGGAATGAACTACACCCAACAATACAGTGACTACCTCTCAATGGTAGAAATGAAGATGAGATTTTTCCTCTTTCCACTTTTTACCATTTGCTAAGCAGATATATCCTGGAAAAGATGAAATTTATTCACAAATAAAGAGGCACCAGTCCAAGCCAGGGACTACAAAGACAATGGGCAGATAGGGGAGTGTGTCCAAAGTGAAGATAAGACTACATCATTTTTTAATCCCAACTGATAAGTCCCTTTCCTCTGAGTAATCCTTGTTCTCAGGCAGCTCAAATTGTCTGGCCCTAGAACACCATAGGAATTTTCTGCAGCTCCTGTGAGCTCAATTCAGTTAGTCAAACATATTATGAAGCATAAAGGCCTATAGTGTGCCTGGCACAATAGAGAAGGCTTGCCAGGGTCTTCTTCCCTGCACATACCTATCCCAGACTAAAGGCCAGTTCTGGTCTCTACCAATCTGTTTCCAGTTCCTTCCAAAACTAATCAGGCCAGCCCTGTCCTGAGATAAGACCTAGTGGATCAAGATGTCCCTGATTCTGCCTGGAGGTGTAGTATAGTAGGAGTTAACCTGTAGGCATTATTCGCATGGAGAGATGCACAAGGAGCTCCACCTTGTATCACACTACTCTGGGCTCTTTTGTAAACCAAATATAAAACTCCAAAGAACCAGCTGCTCACCTCCATTGACATCCACATTCAGACTTCATCAATTTTACTCTACCATTTATGTCACTGATGAGCTTAGAAAGAGAGCATTCCAAAATAGCCAAACTTGCTTGAAGGGAAAAACCACTCACCAACTATCCCATTTATCTCAATGAGCAAACATTTGTACGGTGCTTACCATGTACCAGGTACAGTCCTTAGTGTTTTACAGATATTAACATATGTAGTCCTCACAACAACCCTATGTAGTGGGCATGATTAACATCCTCATCACATTAGGAATGAGGAAACTGAGGCACAAGATCACACAGCTGCCAGACAGTAGAATGAGGAGTCAGATCCCCACAGTCAGGCTTCAGAGTCCAGGCTCCTCACTGCCCTGCTGGGCTGCTGCCCCATGCAAAGGAGCCTGTAGAGAATGGGAACATAAACCTACCTTCCCTCAATAGCCAGACAGAAATAAGTGTCCCTATTTCATTAATTTTTACTGAGGACCCACTCTTTCTTACAGTCCAAGAGTTTTCCAACCTGAACCCAATAATATGACCCATCTCACTCCCTGAGGACTAACCAAAGACCGTAAATCTTACTTGACCTAAAACCACTTACTCAGCCTCCCAGTACCCAGCCTCCATTCCCCACTGATCACCATCTTTTGTCCAAGTGGCTTATTCTGGGGAAAAGTTCGGGTGAGGAGACAAGCCCTCTGGGAATCTCCAGGAAACCCCAGAGGAGGAAGAAGTGACTCTTCTTGGGAGCTGCAAGTGCCTAATGAAGAATGCCTTCAAGACTGAAAGTCAAAATAACAGTGTAATACCTGTCTGAATTTTTCGCCAGAATAGCAAATATGTTATTACTAAAAATATACAATTTTTTTATGATGAGTGGGAAAATGGGCATTCTTATATACTGTTGGGAGGATAAATCAGTACACTTTGGGTGAGGACATTGTGGCAAATCTGTTAAAAAGTTTTTAATGTACAGACTCTTTAACCCTGCAATTCCAATACCACTGCAGGGAATAAACACACACACACACACACACACACACACACACACACACACACACACATGTAGCTGTGAGTTGCAGTATTGTTCGCAATAACAGAAAATAATCAGAAGAAAACTAAGTATCTGTCATTAGGGGACCAGTTAAATGAATCACAGCACATCCATACAATGGAATACTTCACAACTCTGACAAAAAATTAGGTATATTTAGTTGAAATGGAATGCAAATGTCTTCAAAATCTGTTATCAAAAACATGTGCCTGCATACACACGGGAGAATTTAAAAATTTTCTAATTTATGAAAGACTACATGAGAAACTGCTGACAGTAGTTCCTTAGAGTAAAAAGAATGTACTGAGAAAATTTTATTTTTCATTTCATACCCTGTGGTGTTTGGGGTTTTTCACATGTGTATATATTAGCTTTAGTTATATTGTTTTTATTGTAAATAAATTTCTCTGATTTGTCTAGAAATAAGTATTTCTAATTATATTTTTTCAAATACATATACAGGCATATATGTATGTATGTATGCATTTATATCTATGTATGTGCATGCATGTATATATGTGTATATATACATTTAGACTAAGATAATGAAAATCAGAAAAATGTGTCAGTGGATCCGTACTAATAGAGACATACAAACATTACACAGTATTATTATGGACATTAAGTGATACCGATTTTTAAAACTTGAGTATATACTTCTATTTCTTAAACACTCTTTCACTTTCCTTCCTTCTATCTCTGTACATTTTGTTTACATTTTTAATTAGAATGATAAAATGTTTTTAGTGGACAATATGTAGCCCAATCCAACTATCATAAATTTCAAATAAATAATACAAATTAATCATGTTTAGAATGTTTCCTTTGTGACACATAAGATATCTATTATTATGGAGGGTTATTGAAGAATATGAGTACTCAAAACAACAATTGATGACTAAGTGCAAGGGCGGTCATAGGGGAAAGAGAGAATATTTATGCAAGAAGGTGACAAATTGAAAAGAAAAAACTAGACAAGAAAGCATTTCCACACTGTTAGGGAGATCTGTGAGAAGTAAATGTGATTATAAAGCAAGGGGTCTTTCTTTGTAACTGAAACTTGACAGGAAGGATATTAAGATATGACGGGGTTTGAATAGACTAGATTTGGAAAGGTAGAATCATTACACCTGGAAGAAACTCCAAGAGACTTCCCAAGGTCTTTAAAAAAATAGCAATTGTTTGATGATATAAGATACTGAAAACGTGAGGCAAAATTTTCTATTAATCATCATAAGACTATAAATCTACATGCTAGGTAGAGCAGTAAAAACAATCTCAGTTGGAAGTGGATAAACTGGATGCTATCTGCTGTATTTTTAAAGACCTCTTGGAATAGGGATCATATGCTCACACACGCACATATACACAAAGGAGGATAACCAGTCATCCCAACTTACCTGGACTAAGGAGGCTCCTGGAATTCAGGACTTTCAGTGATAAAACCAGGATAGTCCCAAGCAAACCAGGAACAAGTTTGTCACCCTAGCACAGATATGAGAGATAGAAAACTAGATAGATAGATGGATAGATAGACGAATGGTTGGGTGAATGGGTGGATAGAGACAGATAGGTAGATAATGAGTATAGATAGCCTTACAAGCTGGTCTCTGAAACATGTTGTGGAGCATTATAAAATGAAATTAAGATTATTACTGTGTCTCCTATGATTTTTTTTTTTATTATTCCAAGGTATTGTGAGGGTACAAACATTCTAGTTACACTTTATGTCTTTGCCTCACCCAAATGCAGGTTAAAGGCATGCCCTTCCCTCCCTTTAGTGCTCCCCGTGTCCTTTAGTTGTAGATTC
>CAUYSK010065992.1:0-20189 GCA_963575035.1 Avahi laniger
AGAAATTAATTGGACAACTAAAAATATATAGAAAAAACTAGCCGGGCATGGTGGCGCATGCCTGTAGTCCCAGCTACTCGGGAGGCTGAGGCAGGAGGATCGCTTGAGCCCAGGAGTTTGAGGTTGCTGTGAGCTAAGATGAAGCCACGGCACTCTAGCCTGGGCAACACAGTGAGATTCTGTCTCAAAAAAAAAAAAAAAAAAAAGTTAGAGGCCAATTAATTTGAATGCTATGAATTTTTAAAAAGGTAGAATTTTTAACAATTGCCCAGGCCTCTATTCTTCTATCTGGTCCAAAGGAAGAAATTCTCATTAATTTATAAGTGCTACTAAAAACTTATTTATTATTCACATCAAAACCACAAATCACTCTAATATTACCGAACTAAATAGACACATAATAGTGTGGCTTAGAGATTAAAATAACGTATGTGACAATTCTTTTCCAGTTCTTTATATTTTTATAACAATAATCCAGAAATAAGCCTTTTAAAAATGATCATAATCTTTAATTAAAATAATTAAATACGTAAAATGTAATAATGATTCAGCAGATTAGACTTCTCTGTCTATAGGTAGGATAGTTTGTTCATTGAAGAAATGATTTCTCAAGGATAGCAGAAAATATATTATCCACCATGTATTTTTTTTTTACCTGTATATGGTATATTTTAAGCTTTTACCTTTGTATTTCTGAAGAATAAAAGATTGGTTCAAGATAAAGCCAATTTCTTTGACAATTCATCCATTCCTCAAGGGTGTAAGAGAAGAGAGTCAAGTTTTGATCCCATTTAGTCACAAGATCCTACAATGATAAAAACATACAGACATACAAATCTAAATACATGAAATTATTCTATAAGTCACATAATAGAAACTGAGATCAAAGGTGATTACCAGTCTTCGACATATGGAAAATAATTAATAGAAAGTCACATAAATGATTTTCTGTTGTGACTGGTGGATACAGGCACTATTCCCAGCACTGTGTGAGTACCAGGCATTGTTCCCTATGGTCCAATTAATTGACATTTTTCCTAAATGTATGTGTTTGAAAATAATGTGAATTCCATTTGTTGGGTACATACTTCTCTTTAACTCTCTATCAATTACTATATAGGCACATGCACACATGTGTGCGTGAGTTCATGTATGAGCCATTATTTTAAGTTTGCTATTTACTATGTCTGTATTATTATATATATCTTGTTGAGTTTCTCAAAGTTTTAAAATAACTGTTAGGTACATTACTGGATGTGGGGTGGCACAGTGAGGGACTATCAGGGAACAGTGAACACTGATGGTAAAAGTCATGGTATATAGGGTCATATTTTTATATGATCTAAATTTATCTTGTCCACCCAAATTAGACATTTTGATGTTTCCTCATGAACAATTAATGCTTCCATAAAAAGCTACTTTTATATTCAAACTACTAAATATTTGACCATTTCTATATGAGTATATGAATAATTTACATAATCCAAAAGCAAGTGTAAAATTGTAGAATGTAACACTTCTTGGCATTTTGGCTAAGACGAAGTGTAGTATATATTCTTATCAGTAGAACACAAAAAGTTAAAGTGATAAATAACTATAGAAAATTAAAGCATTTTTCTTTGTCATAGTATTTACCTTAATGGGACCGATATAGGAAGATCCTTTAATTGTTGCAAGTATGACTTGAGATTCTTCTAACTGAGCTAATATGTCATCTATAGATGAAATTATTAGGATAGAGTAACTCTCTGTGTGATGAAGAACTAAATGTAAAGGAGTAGTGTTCCAAAAATCAATCATCTTAAATAGCATTTTTTCAAAAGTAGCTTCATTACTTGCTGAGGTTGATATATCTCTTATTTCATTTTCATACAGAAACATCTGAAACAAACAAATTATTATTTAATCTTAAGCGGAGCAAATAATTCCTGATACATTTAAAATGGAAGATTTAAATGTATGTTTTGAAAGGCACATCAAAAGTACTGAAGATCTGATTTCACTTAGGTCTACATCCTAACCAGAGACTTCATGGCCTAACCTTCATGAAATAGCCCTTTGCAGTTTTAAATTATCCTATTTCACATCTTTCATGTTCAATGAAAATTTCTGATTTTTGTCTGATTCTAGTCAGAGCAAATAATATATACCTTCTGTATATGTGCAGATGGTATTATTTCCTTCCTGCAATAATGTGAACTAATTGCTTAATTTGTGACATGTTTTTACTCTTTATAATAATTCTTGGCATATATTCATCTAAGAGAGTGAAACTCTAATGGACCCAAATTTCCATGGCTTTCCTTTATTTGCCTCATATCCTTGAGCATAAGTGTATCTCAAAATACATCGGTGGAGTATACATAGGCCTTCTTGCCATGTGCACTGACTTAAAATTCTCATGGGACAAAATTTGGACACAAGATCTCCAGATTCACTCACCATAATACTTGGAGAGCTTCTCATGTCCATATCTTTGAATTAACTAGCTAGGCTTATTGTTTTTATCCCTATTTAGGAACGAGAATCTACTACTATTCCTATACATCATTTCCGTTGGGTTAAAGAATGATGCTTAATCTCTATATTTTGGTAATACAGCTCAGTGGGGACAATGAACAGATATGACTAATTTTTATTATCTTTCTTATGGGCCTACCAAAGACGGGTATAAGGATGGTGGGATAAGTTGACTGCTTGTTGCCTTAGATAACAGCTTTGGAAAAGAGGTCTACCTTTTGACATAGATTATTCAGCCAAAGGCAGATAAGGATGCAATAGGACCTTGAAAATTCTATGCTGAAGAAAGAACGCTGTGCCTAATGCTAACATTCTGAGATTTCCAAAAACTAAATCAAAGTACTAACAATGTGTAAAGCAAAATTTCAGCCAAGTCAATCTAGCCCTGTCAAGTCTTCATGGTCACAGCTTGGGACCTGATTGACAAACAAATTTTCCAATTGACTTGGTTAATATCTGGGTGGTTTCAGATGAATCTTAATGTCTATAATTAATTATCTACCTTTATTATAAAGCATATGGCTTCTAAAGTTCAAATGATCAACCATAAAATGATAGTGTTCATTGTATGCATACATTGACTCCTTCCTATGAACTTACTTTATAACTTGCTTTTCATGTGACAGGCTTTTCAGAGCCTGCACAACGTCACGGACAGAATGGTTGTCACATAACTGTAAGCCATGACAATTTACTCATTTGATAGGATCACAAATGAACTTCTAATATGGCCTATCCTGGAAAGTCTTGAGGCATGATTACCATCTTTAGGTCCACACCAAGAAATGCAAGTTTTAGTAAATGAAGGCTGAGTTTCTGGGCCAAATCCTGTGCATCTAAATATCTACAATACACTGAATAAATTGTTAGATTTCTACAGGATAAGCCAAATCATCCAGGGACTCTTAGAGTTCCCTAGAGATTACCAACTGATTATCTCCTTTCCTCTCTCACTATTATTAATATAACTAACTTCATGAAGGGGAAAGGGTTCCTCTGACTCCTGACTATAGTATTTCTGAGGCTGAAGATCTTGTTCACTTTGTTCAGATGTCAAATTGTCTTAATTTTGACTCTTCAAAAAATGCATGAGACTTCCTTTTTAAAGTATCCATTCATGTTAGAAATATAAGGATAGCTCACTGGAACTCTTTGAAGTATTACAGGCTACCATTCCCAGCTGCTACCCCATACACCTATCTACCCTAACTTTTATTGCTTGCTGTTACACTTAGTCTGTCAAATTCTGATACTATACCTAACTTGCTAAGGAGTGGTTGCAATAACCCAGGGCTGAAAATGAAAATGTCACTGAAACTGTGCAAGATTTTTAGCATGCTGATTGCAATAAACTCATCTGTTGGTATTGGCCCTTATGTTCTGAAATGATCTAGATCTCTTGCTGAATTTCTCTTTGGCATATAGGTAAGTTGGGAGGCTCTGGTAATAAACCAGAAAAGGAAGAGAGATTTAGATATGATGAGGAATGTGAGAGCAAGGGAAGATGCAAGAATTATTTTATGATTTTTAATGTAAGCAAGTGGAAGAATGGAGCTGCCATTAACTGAGATGGGGAAGACAGAAGAAGAGTAAAATCTGGGAGATGGAGAATGAAAAGTGAATTTTTTGACATGTTAATTTTGAGATATCTCTTAGACATATTAAATAAGAAATTGGAAATGTGAGTTTGTAGTTCAGGAGGGAGGTTGAGATTAGGGTTGGCGATATAAAATAATTTTTAAAAATCAATTAAAGTTGTCTTTTAAAATTCTTCTTTTTAAATTCTTTAAATTTTTCCCCATGTTTCTCATTACAACAGATCATTTAGTAAGGGTATTATAGGTATAAAATGCTGGTTTTGATTATATTAGATATTGTCAACCACGAAACATTAAACATAAACAAAGCCTACTGTAAGTTAGGCATGAAAATAGAAAACTTTTTAACCATAAAAATTGGAAAAATTATAGTTTTATAACAAAACTTCCATGGCAAATCAAATAGCTGTTAATTACGTATTTTAAATGTAATATTGAGTTATTGGTATGACTATTCTGACATGCTCTTAATATATTTTCATTTTATATAAAATGGCATATAGCAGTTTGGATTTTTCCATTTTTATGTATTCTCTATAAGAAGGAGCACTTTTAAATAATGAAACACTGATTTCATTTGTCACACATGAAAACCAGTATTACTGTTTTCTAATCACCTAGATAATTGTATAATGAATAAATTATCCAATGTCTCCAATTAAACATAATTTCCTATAACCTATTATCTACTAATATATTCTTTTCCCATTCTATAAACTTCTCCCTTTCCTAATTCCTATTCATTGTAGATTTATTTCCCTACTTAAAATTAGCTCCTATAGTATTTCAATCTACTTTTTGCAAACTATTTTTATTTACCTTGAGGGTTAGAAGATTCTCTAGTGTACAATTTTTATCAAGGGAAATTGACTTTCCAACAATCTCCTGGAGAGCCTCCCAATGCCTTGGCTTAAGACAGGGGTTGCTCAGAGCTATGATGATAGGCAGTTCTTGTTTAAACTCTGTCACCGATTCCTTAAGATGTTTTACCATATCATTTTTAGGTAAACCTATAAATAACAATGGGTCAGTAGGCTTACAACATGTTTATTGTATTTTTTTAACCAGAAAAAAATTGAGAAAATAAGAATTTTTCTTTAAAATTTGCCAATTAATGTAATACTAGTTTACCCTTTATTAGTCTGCATTAAAATAATATAAAATAATGAGCTTAATTAACATCAACCTATTGTCCCATAAGAATTAACAATAGATTAAAATAAAGAGAAATAGTTATTAGGAGTAGGAAGGACAGCCAGATTATCTTGGAAAATTTGATACCAGGGATGACCAGCTACCACAGTGTTTCCCAGATTTTCACTATCAAGATAGAAATACAGACAGATGAGTATGCACACACATTCAGAAGACTGTCATAAATTTTAGGTTTTTAAAATTTGCTAAGGAAGAAAGAACATCAAGGGGAAAAAATCTACCATCATTATCATTTCATAAAAACAATATTTTAACACCAAAATGTAGGTGACAGATTTGCCATAAACTAGCATTAGTCAACCTACGGAGTTGAAGTTTCATCCCTTATAACCTTTTTACTCAACTTAGAAAAGGGAACGGAAGAGAGAAATAGCCAAAGTTAGGAGCTTGGGAGAATTGAAAACTAAACCCACACTATCATAAAAACAGTTTGTACAGATGGGGCTTCTCTTATAAAACCACACTAAATAGTAAAATGTTTTTAAAGATCTGGTTAAACAGAAGGTCAAGAGAATAACTTTGGTTTTTGCCAGGTTAGACTTTGGCAAGCAGCAAGATTTTGTCTGGGAAACTATAGATAAAAGAAGGTGTTGTCTACTTGTTATTTTATATATTCTTTGAAGCATATATGACAAAATACTGAGAGGGAATACAAACAATGAGTGTTATGTTAAAGCACTGAGACTATGATTTGCACCTAGTTTTTCTCTTTTCTAAATGTTTTAATATTATTATATTTCTTATAAATATATATTTTTTGTTTAATTTTAAAACAAGCACGATAAACTGTTTTTCTGGCTTTTCTGGAGAATAAATTTTAACTTGAGGTATAGCTGAGCCTTAGCAAAGACATTCTCTTGATCAGGTGAGCAAAACTTTCCTTTTGGAAATGATAAGATCTTGTAAAATGCTCTTACAGTAACAGTATTCTCTGAATACACAAGATTTCAAATTTGATGATTAGCATAAGAGAAACCTCTCAAAATGACATTTTAGCTGTTTCCCTCACTGCCCAAAGGATATTTAGAGGAGTACAGAGGATTTGGGTAAAGATTCTGCAGGGCAGCCTTTATCACCAAAACATCTCTGACCAGTACCCTAAGAAGAGCCAGAATCAGAGTAAAGTGTCTGGGGTTCTACCCAGGGAACCCACTTTTAAGGACTACAAAAACTGTTATTAATAACTTAATGAAAATTTTTTTGTAAAGACTTAATCTCTTTCTTGTTTCAGCAAACAATTCTTGCCTACACTCCTGAATTGTTTCTCCAGCCATAATGGTCAACCCCAGGGAGCAAACAAAGAAACAAAACCAAGGATAATGATCTTGCTGCCCAGAGGCCATGTTGTGTGTTATTGTAGATGGGAAAATTTGAAAAACACACTTTTACCTTTTTCTAGTATGTAAATTATGTGCATCCATTTTGAAACATTTCTTTGTACTGACTCTATATCAATACTTTGAAGAGAACATTTCCTCCATTGCCAAAAGAGTGTTCTCAAATCCTCTTTTGCTTCCCATAATATTTTCCTCAAAGTTAGGTCATATTCAATGTCAGTGATCTCTGAAAGCACAATCTGTGTAATATCTTCCATATTAAGAGAATGCATATGAGACTGGGAATCATCAAAATAATTCTGCTGGCTTGAATACATTTTAGCTTTGTTGGCTAAACTTGCAGCTTCCTCTGAGAGAGTCTGGATCATTTCCATTGCTGTTGACACTCGAGTACCAGCATATAAGAGAACAGGAGTTCTTATCTAAAAAATAACAGTAAGACAGAAGTAAGTTTTTCTTACTTAGAAGACATTCTAAGAGACCAAAATGTTCACAACTTAAACATGTTTTACTGAAAGTCAAACCATTTTAGTATATAATCAAATCATTAACGTAAGTGAGTGGAGTTGGAACTATCATTACCATTTGGCCCAAACGTCCAGAAAGATTTCAGGAGTTTTTTTTTTTTTAAGCCCTTTTTGTGCCATGAGCCGCTTTGGCAGTCTGCAAAGTCTATTGTAAAACTCACCAGCTCTGCTGCTGTTTGTTATCTATATTCATTCATAGTTGAAGAAAATGCTAAATTCCAGTTAAAAGCTAGTAAAAATAGGCATGTAATTTTACTTATCATTGAAGTTCACAAATCACCAAAATTCTGTCAGTGAATCCCATGTTAAGAATATTAGAGTTAAATTATTTATCCAAGATTCCACAGAAAGCAAATACCCAAATGCTTAGACTTACATGAAGCTAAGATAAAGTTTCTAAAACATAAAAAAAAAAACTTACTTTGGTCTTTAAATTGCTAACATCAACTCGTAGACCAGTGATACATGCTTCCAAATTATCTCTGAATTTAGTTATAGTAGCATTCTTGTTTGTTTTACTTAACTTCATGGATGTTTTTAGTTGACCAAATTTGATAAGAAGGATTTTATATATGGCCATTTGCTCTTCAGAAATATGGATCTGGTAATGCCTTACAACAGAAAATAGCTGAGAAAGTGTTAAGTACTCTTGTTCTAATTTAGATATATTTGAGGAAATTTCATCCAAAAAAGTAAAATGCTTCACAAATTCTTCTATTTCAGTGGGATCACATTCCAGCTGTCGTAATGATGATTCTACAACCTGAAATCATTAACATGTCAATTATAGTTACTATGACTTTTCACTATTTTAGAAGACTAATTACTCTTTTTAATTTCTTTGACTTAATATAATTTCATTGAAAATTGAAAACATCATCAAGGCATAATTCTAAGTATTATTTAAATATTGGGACATTAACATGATCAAATACTTCTATTGTTAATAAAAGGTACTTGAATGTATCTGAGTTATAAAATAAATGTTACTAAAACATAAAAGAAGTACTATAATGAATAATGGCTTTCAAAAATAAGTAGCAAAAGTATGACCGAAAAGTGAACAGTGCATGATAATTGCTACCACTTTTCAAGCATTTATGTGCTAGGTTCTTGAGGCATATTATATCACTTTATTCAGACAGTATATTTGCTAATTAGGTGTTTTTTTACCTGGTTTGCAGAGGGTGAAACTGAGTCTCAGAGGGGTTCATTGAGTTACAGAACTATGATTCAGACCCAAATCTGACATCCCATTCTTTCCCACCCTACTTGTATCCATTATAAGCATATTGACAATAGCCACACTTTTCATAAGTATATGTATTTCATTCCATAAAATTTCTGAAGTAATTGCATTTCTATACTGAAATGACAATTTTTTTTCATGTTTCAAGGGTACTTAATGAGTATTCATGTATAATTTTACATAACTTTAGAATCCAAGTCAGTTCAATTTTCAACCTTCACAGCCTTGAATTAATTGCTTGTGTCTCTAACTTTTCAAACACTTTAGTATATTTGATTATATGTTCATGCAAAAATTGTAGTACAAAAAAAGTTTATAAAATGGAAAGTCATCTATTTTTCATCACCCAGAGATAATCACTGTTAACCCATCAGAAATTATACTATGGGGACAATGTCTTTGTCTTTTGTCATAGAGTTTATATTAATATGAATAGGCCTTAAAATCAGACTTTGTTTAAATTCCAGCATTTACTAACTGTGTGAACTTAAGCAATGTAGTTCCCAGCCCCTTGGCCATGGACTGGTACTGGTCAGTGTCCTGTTAGGAACTGGGCCACACACCAGGAGGTGAGCAGTGGGTGAGAGAGCGAAGCTTCATCTGTATTTACAGCCGCTCCCCATTGCTCATATCACTGCCTGAGCTCCGCCTCCTGTCAGATCAGCAGTGGCATTAGATTTTGCATTATGGTAAGTTGTAAAATTATTTCATTATATATTATAAAACCATCTGCCTGGTTATTATTACTATAGATTAAATTTGTCTTTGTTAAATTTGATATATATGTAATTATATAGTAGGTATTTCTTTGTGTCTGTCTTCTTTTGCTCAACAAGTTTTTAAAGGTTCATCCAAGTTGTTGCATGTGGCAGTCCATCCCTTTTTTATGGCTGAATAGTATTCCAATATATGAATACATAAAATTTTTTCTCATCTATTCACCTGTTGATAGACACTTGGATTGCTTTCAGGTTTTAGCAATTGTGGGTAAAGCTTGTATAACTAATTTGGATGCAAGTTTGTGTGTGGATTTGTTTTCATTTCTCATAAATAATGTGGAATGGGATTATTACATCAAATGGTAAGTGAATATTTAACTTTAAAACAATTGCCAATTTTCCAAAGTGATTGTACCATTTTGAATTCTCATCTGCAATGTTATGAAAATTCTAATTCCTCCAAATCTTGTCAGCATTTGGTATTGTAAGTCTTTTTAATTTTAGCCATTCTAGTGTACGTGTAGTGGGTTGTCATTATAGTTTTAATGTGCATTTCCCTGATGAGTATGGTGTTTAGCATATATTGCATCTTTATCTCATCTCCTTTTGTGAAGTGTGTTCGAATATTTTGCCCACTTTTTATTCAGTCATTTGTCTTATTATTTTTATTGGTGCTTTGGCTTGTAAGAGTTCTTTATATATCCTGGATGCAAATCCTTTGTTAGATATACATATTCCAACAATTTTTCTCTCTTTAAAGATGTTATTCCATTGTCCTCTTGCTTACATAATTTCTCACCAGAAGTTTGTGGAATTTCTTGATTTTGTTTCTTGTTCCTTATTTTTTTTTATTTTTATTTTTTTTGCCTCTTGCTGCTTTTAAGATTTTCTCTTCTTCACTGATTTTCAGTAATTTGATTATGTTTTTGGTGTTATTTTACTTTGGGTTTCACTGAGCTTCTGAAATTCATTTGTTTAGTTTTCATCAAATTTGGGATTATTTTACTATTATTTTTCAGACATCTTTTCTGTCCATCCCCCTCTCCAATTGCATATATTAATATGACAGATGACTTGGTATCATCCTATATGTAACTGAGGCTCTGTTTTTGTTTGGTTTCTCAGCCTTTTTTCCTCTCTGTGCTTCTTTTGTTATAGATTCTATTGCTATTTCTCTAAGTTAAGATCTTTTTCTGCTGTTATCTAATCTGCTATTAATCTCATCAAGTAAAATTTTCATTTAAGATATAGTTGGCCTTCCATACCCACGGGTTTCACATCTTTGGATTCAACCTACCATGGCATGAAAATATTTTTAAAAATATAATAATAAAAATAATGAAAATGAAAAGTAATACAGGATAACAACTGGTTTCATAGCATTTACATTGTATTAGGTATTATAAATAATCTAGAGGTGACTTAAGATATACAAGAATCCCTATCAATGTTCTTTTGAGGAAATAATGTTTGATCAAAGACACGAATACAATACACAATGGAATTTTCTGAGGATATTTATCATGTATATTTTCTAAGTACATATTTAAAAATTATAATTTACTATATCTGAAACATTCTTATGCAATAGGAATTTTTGAAATACTTACTTCCAATAGATTTACACTCTTTTTTTCAATTAGAGATTGCAAGAGTGTGTGGCTCATATGTATGATGTTGTCAACATATGGTAAGCATTCTGACTGATAATCAAGACTAACAACGTTGAAAATACCAATGCGCTTCTCAATGGCCATATTCACAATATGTCTAAAATAGTTTCTGAATCTACTTAGTATTGTTGTAAAATCTGTTGAAGTTAATTCTCCCAGAGATGATATTTTCATACTCATGATTTTGGCCTTCTCTACCATGGTACAATACTTCATAAAGTTACAGCTGTAAACATTAACTAGGCCCATTGAATTACCAATAATAGTCAGGAGACTTACAATCTGTAAATAAAAGTTTTTAAAAAGTTAGTCAGAATTTCTTTTAAGAGTGAAAAAAGTATGGTTTGATATGCTAATAGTTTCTTATGTGGAGTTCATTTTATTAAGAGCCTCTATTAAACAGCTAAATATGTTGGAAACATAAGACTGTAAGAAGTTTAGTTGGCTTTCTAATATTTAACTTTTATGTAAAGGCTTACTAGGCTATTTGACTTTATAACTAGCATGTTCATTTGAGCACACATTAGAGACGCTAATCATTTATGCCCTTACTTATCACCCTTTTTTAAAGTATATATTCTACGCATTTCCCTAGAAAGAGCCAGTCCTATATGTGACATCATCTAAGACAGAGCTAATTTGGATGGAGTAGAATCTTGACTCAAGCTAAGCCAATTAGATTCCCTTGTAAATTTGGACAAAAATACTCAGTTAGATGGTAATGGGAAGAGTTGCAGCACAGCTACCCAACATATTGGCAAGCCAATATTATGAGGGAGCCATAAAAGAGAAAGCTCATTTTCACAGACGTTGCAAAAAACACACACAGTGAGCAAAGATGAGAGATCATGGGAAAGACAAATGGGAAGATAAGCCGGGAATGGCTTTCCAATTGCTATGAATTAGGATACTCTAATTTTTCAATAAATTCCTTTCATCTAAGAATTTCAGTGAGTTTCTGCTCCTTAAATCACACATTCACTAAAATGAACTGTTTTTAAACTTACTTTATTTTGGTAAGCAGGATCCATTTCAAAAAGGATTTCACAATCTGGCCATCTGGTCTGCTTCTTATATTTTATTACACTTTTCATCTTACTAGGTAAATCCACAATTGAAGCCAAATCAATAAACATAGACAGGCGAGGATCTTGGCAAAAAGGAGCAATTGTGGCTAAAATATATGATTCAAAAGTTAATACTTTCGGAAGTCCCACTGAAAGCAACACTTTAAAATTATCCTTGACATCTAGAACTATTGAGAACTGAGGCTGATGTAGTATGACAGACTGTTACACCTAGAGATAGGTGTAAAAATTCAGATTAATATTATAGAAGCAAAAGTACCACTCTTGGGTAACTGGGTGGAGGTTGTGGGAGTTATAATTAAAATAGAAACTGAGAATGAGATATCTGCTATGCGGAGATTATTATACAATTACAAGGATACAAAAATTAGGAGACACAGCCTCTACTGTCAAGGAGTTCACAGTCTAGTTGGACAACTGGATGTTCACAGGCAAAAAACAAACAAACAAACAAACAGACAAAAACTTCGACCTACACTTCATTTCTTACACAAAAATCAATTCGAGATGAATCAAATACCTAAATATAAAACACAAATCTATAAATCTTCTAGGAGAAAATATGTGTGATCTTGAGTTAGAGTGTTCAGATAAAAAACCAAAAGCATAATACATAAAAGAAAAAACTTAATAAGCTGTACATTATCAACATTAAGTAGTTTAGCTCTGTGAAGTAGAATGAAAAAACACATATTTGGAGAAAATGTTTGCAAATCATATATATGATAAAAGACTTGTACCCAGAGTATATATAAAGACCTCTCACAACCCAACGATAAACAAAACCCCAATTTTAAAAAATAAGCAAAAGCTCTAAAGAGGCCAGGTGCAGTGGCTCACACCTGTAATCCTAGCTCTCCGGGAGGCCGAGGCGGGAGGATTGTTTGAGTTCAGGAGTTCAAAACCAGCCTGAGCAAGAACGAGACCCCGTCTCTACCAAAAATAGAAAGAAATTAATTGGACAACTAAAAAAATATATAGAAAAAATTAGCCGGGCATGGTGGTGCATGCCTGTAGTCCCAGCTGCTCAGGAGGCTGAGGCAGAAGGATTGCTTGAGCCCAGGAGTTTGAGGTTGCTGTGAGCTAGGATGACGCCACGGCACTCTAGCCCGGGCAACACAGTGAGACTCTGTCTCAAAAAAAAAAAAAAAAAAAAGCTCTAAAGAGACATTTGATGAAAAAGATACCAATGGAAAATTAGAATAAGAAAAGAGGAACAGTATCATTAGTTACTAGTGAAATGCAAATTACTGCAATGAGATATCACTATACAAGTATTAGAATGGCTAAACATTTTTTAAAAATCTGACAATACCCAGTGCTGATGAGGATACAGAGCAATTAGAACTCTTATACATTGCTGGGAGGAATGCAAAGTGATACAACCACTTTGCAGAAGAGTTTGGCAATTCTTATAAAGTCAAACATATACCTACCATCTGACCCAGCAATCCCACCCCTAGGTATTTACCCAAGAAAAAAGAAAACTTCTGTTCATCCAAAAGCCTATATGTGAATGTTTATAGCAATTTTATTCAATTTTATTCATAATTGCCCCAAACTGGAAACAATTCAGATGTAAATGGATAAGCAATCTGTGGTACATTCAGACAGCAGAATACAACTCAGCAATAAAAAGGAACAGCCTATTGATTCATGCAACAACATAGATGAATTTTAAATGTATTTTTCTAAGTGAAAAGAAGGCAGACCCAAAGGCTACATTTCCCTTTACATGAAATTCTGGGAAAAGTACAACAATACGGACAGAAAACAGTTCAGTGGTTGCCAGGGATAAGGGGTTTGGGGGGTTTAACTACAAAGGGGCCACAAAAGGGAATCTGAGGATGATGGAACTGTTTTGTATGGAACTATGATGGTGGGTATGTAAGCGTGCATTTGTCAAAACGTATAACACTGTATTCACACATAGCGAATTTTAACCATATGTAAATTTAAAAAAATCAATCAGGATGTTGGGAGAACCCAAGATGAAATGCAGACTCTGACATATTAATCTAACTGTATTATAAATGAACTACATAACCTCACTGAAGAGGGTGGGAAAGAAGGACGTCGACCTAAGCGACTTTGGAAAACAGTGTTTGGATTGGAAACTATAAGGTTAGATTAAAGAGAAAAAATCAAAAAACTATACACAGACACTACACTTTAGTTGACACATTTGTTTTTCATAGAGATATGGCGTAGCAATATTGAAATTACTTTCCATGTACAGTCGTGTGTCAGCAGGAATTCATTCTGAGAAATGCATTGCTAGATAATTTCTTTGTTGTTGAACATTATGAAGTGTACTTACACAAACCTAGATAATATATAGCCTACCACACATCTAGGCTATACTGTATAGATAGCCTGTTGTTCCTAGCTACAAACCTATACAGCATGTTTCTGCACTGAATACTGTAGGCAATTGTAACACAGCAGTATTTGTGTATCTAAACATAACTAAACATAGAAAAAGTACAGTAAAAATATGGTATTATGATCTCATGGGACCACCATTGTATATGCAGTGTGTTGTTGACTGAACCATCATTATGTGATGTATGACTATATAACAAATAAGTAACTGTATTATTGATTATATGAGCCATATTTCTTTCAACCAGAAAAAAGTAACAAATAAGGAAAGGGAGATGGCTAGAATAAGCCCTGAGATGTTGGATTGGGGCCTGGGGTATCACTATAAACTCACAATTTAAAACAAAGAAAAAAGAGATACATATAGAAATACATATAGATATCTGTGTATGCATGAGCTCTATGCATACATATATTTTCTAGATCTTTTCTGTGATGGGCCTAGAAGTAGTGACACTCCTGTAGCAATGAGTACATCCAGTGTCTAAATATTGGTTCCTGAGTTTAATTCTCTAATAAAAGGACCTTCTAAGATTCCTTAGAGAAATGATTGATTCCAGGGCTGGGGCCGGTAAAATACAAGAGGGGATGAAGTGGTCACGAAAGAAGGATGAGAGTATGTTGAAAGGGCACGAGAGCCAATTGAAAAGAACTGCTCTCCCAAACAAAGCCAGAACAATTTGAGCAACAAAATAAGTAACAATATATTGTATTATAAAGATTAAAATAAATATCAATGGACCCCGGAAATTTCTGGGGAAAAAAAGAAGTAAAAAAAAGAGACTGCTAATAGGTGCTACAAAGATACATAATGATTAAAACGGTATAATGCTGATATGTAAGTTATAGACATATCATCTGCATAATCTAGAAATAAAAAAATACCAGAATATAATAAATGATGAACGTGGCATTTCAAATCAGTTGGGGTAACGAATGGATTATTAAATAAATGATGCTGGAACAGACAGATCATTACTCATCTGGAAAAAAAATTAAAAGTGAAGTCCTACTTTATAACATATATATGCCAAATAAATTTCAGTGATCAAATATTTAAATATAAAAATGAAATCATAGTATTATAGAAATGGAAAATAAGTGGGAGAATGTTTTTATAATATGATCATTAGGAAGGCCTCTCTGATTATGACACCATACCCTGAAGCATTTTTAAGAAGGCTCTAAAAATGTTATTCCTTAAAAATAATTTTCTTCATGGGAAAAAATTATCATGATAAAATCAAGCCAAACAATCCACTGGGCACATTTTTTAAAAATTCGTATGAAAGATTAAATGTTAGTTTTCTTAATCTAAAAAAACTCCTACAAAGCAATAAGAGAAATACTTTTGAACCAACAATTTCACTCTTATGGAATTATTATAAGAGAAGTTTCAATAGAAGCCACAAGCAATGTACCAGATATTAACTGCATCATTGTCTATAGTAATGAATATTTGTGAATAACCAACATGTTTAACACCACATTCATGGTTAAGTATATTATGGTAAATTAATGTAACAGAATATCATACAGCTATATAAAGGATAATTATGAGAGCATATGCATATGCAGCAATTGGAAAATGTCTCTGGTATAATGCTAAGTGATAATAAAATATTTTAAGCATAAATTTGACTAATGTATGAATATGAATATAAAATACAAAAGGAAAATAGTTGTCATACAAGGGTAGTTGAAATGATGGGGTAATTTAAATGTTTGATTATTTCTAAGGTAAATATAGACACACATATACATATATGTACATGTACGTATTTATATATGTATATCTACACAAATACATATCAGTGAGTCTATATTGATATAAACGAATGACTGAAAAAATAAATGGAGGAATAACTATTCCTTACAGAAGAATTCTAATTCATAAATGTATAAGGAATGAGAGAAATAGAAAATCACCATTAGAACGCCATGTAACAACTGCTGTAGGCAGTTGATGAATGTTAAGATTCATGGAGAAAATCTTTTAGGAGAAACAAGATATTTGTATGATCTCGAAAATCTCTCCCCCACAGAAAATATTTATTAATTACAAGAGGAAGCATAGTAACTTCATAGTGGAGAAACCTGGCAGACACAAACTTAACCAAGTGGTCATGGTGAGCATAAACAGTAAAAAGATAAATCAATATCATGTACTACCTGGTATGATGCACTGAAAAGGCATGCAACCAGTGTGATATTCTTCCCCAAAATGCATAAACTCAAACTCATCATGAGACAACATCAGACAATCCAAAATTGATGAACAGTCTGAAGAGTAACTGATTGGTACTTGTCAAACATCTCAAGGTCATGAAAAACAAGGAAAGACTGAGTAACTTGCATAGATTGGAAAAAATTTAAGAGACATGACAACTAAATGCAATGTGTGATTCTGGATTGAATCCTGGAACAGAAAATAGACATTAATGAAACAACTGGGAAAATCCAAATAAAATCTGTCATTTCCTTAATACTACTGTACTAATACTAATTTCTTAGTTTTAATAACTATACTATGGTTAGACAAAGTATGTGAATAGTATGCAGGAACTCTGTACTATGCTTGCAACTCTTACCTAAGTCTCAGATTATCTCATAATAGACATTTTCTAAAAATCATATAGTAGAAACATTTTACAATGAAGAAAAAAAGAAATGGAAATGATCAGATGTTCAGACCCAGGAAATCTAAAGATAAAAAAATAATCCAAAGGGAAAAAAGAACATATGGAAAGACTGCTGAAAGACTACTAAAAGACTTAGTCATTCAAACTGAAAAGCCTCACTGATTTTTAAGAAAGATTAGTACAGAATGATACATATATAGCTTTATTGTAGTAAAGTTCCTAACTCTAAATGATAAATTACTGGACAGAAATAAGTTTACAAAGGAAGGCATCAGACTTCTCATCTGTAATATTAAAAGCTACAAGCAGTGGAACAAATCTATGGACTACTGAGGAAAATAGGTGTGTGTGTGTGGTCATAATGTTGCATGATGTTAATATCTCTGGATCTTACTCTGCAAGAAATCCCTACCTAGATGATTCAAAATGGACTAGGGCAAGAATTATAAAACCTTTGCGGTATTTCTTAATTTAAAAACAAACCTATGTCTTTATGCATGTTTCACCTTAATAATACAATGCAAACTTTAAAATAAATACGAGATTTCAAGGGACATGCTGATTGTATTTCAGCCAGTTTTGGGGAAAGAAGAAACTTAATAGGAGGTGGTAATTACAAAGCATAGTGAAAAAGATTGAATTCTTGGGGCTTGAAAGAATAAATCTAATAATGCATTGGATACCACCTTAGGCTTGAAAGAGGGCCCTCTAAATTCAGCAAACTGTGGTGATATGACTGGAGAGCAATACAACATTTAAGGAGCTGCCCAGGGTCCTAATGTCTTAAGATCTTTGTAAAACTTATTATAAGGAAAGTATAAATTGTTTGGTCAGGCTACTAGTAAGTTGACTGTAATTTCAGATTATGTACACATAGCTGGAAAATAATTATTTAAAATCTACTTAAGGTGGAAATGATATCTTTGTTATACTATGACATAAAAGACAATTGCTCATTTGTTTTAAGTGTCATAAAATTCTATAGTGCATAACTGAAAAAAATCCAAGCCTTAGGCTATTTTCCTAATTCTCATCTTCTATGCACTCTAAGGCTATATGTTTAATTCATACATTGTCAAATAATTCCAAATTCACATTGCTTGATCACAAGGACTGTGAATTTATGATCTTTTGATATTCCATAATGCCTGTCACATCCCTGGATAAAGCATCAGATGCCTAAATTTAAGAAAATATTGCCAAAGAAGACAATGTATCTCATTAAGTTTTGAAAATACTTACTTATACATTTTTCAATATTAGTCACCATATTTTGAATTTTTATTGAAAACTCTAATCTGTTGGGTTCTATGAAGAGATTTGTAGGGAATTCTGAAAATCTAAGAGAGAAAACAATAAATTCATATTTCAGAAGAATATAGTAACTGACATATAAAATACAATTATTTATAATTTTTAAATGTCTAATACTTACTCATCATACATGTATTTACTGTCAAACTCAGTTGCAATTTCTGTGTCCATTAGAATTCATTGAAAGAGAAGAGAATATTAATTGATTGATATTTATATCAGATAAATGACAAGTTGATATATGTCAATGCTTTCCAAACACCCTAAGAATAAACTAAAGAGGTAATTGAAGGTAGTATTCAAGCAACACACCCCGTCTTCACATTCTGGCTAAGGACAGCTGAGAACTAACATCCCAGGTCTTGCTCATCTTGATGACTTGTTCCTCAGGCCCCCCTCAGTAAGAAATTGTATGTGTATTCAGATGAAGATGAATAATGGTGTTATTATTTACACTCATTACAAATGATCTGTAAATTCATGATCTTTTTTAGTACTGTTTACCTTAAAGTTTATAAAAATAATAATCTACAAATTGATAATATATAAACTATCAAAATTTTCTCTCATTTGTTATTTTTCAGCTGTTAAGGTATTTCCCTTCATTCTTAGTTCCCATTTGTCTTACCTGAAAGAATATCTTCAAGGCTGTGATTAATTTTTTTTGGTTTCTTGGCTTTTGGGAACAATTCTTCACTTGAGTTTTTTTGGATATAGTTGTCTTCATATTTTGACATTTCATCTTCACATACCACACATTTGTCAGGGCACTGGTCAGGCTCATCGAAGTTCTCTTCAGAATTTTCTGGAGAATCACCCTCAGGAATTCTCAAGTGTAGATGTACTTCAAATATTGGTGCATATATTTTTCTCAAATTCTTCCCCACTTTAATACTATTCAAAACCTAATTTAATAGATATGTTAGGGTGTCAGTGACCATATATAACAGAACATTTAATTTAGGGTAATATAGACCTAAATTTTAAATGATAAATCATAACTTTAGTATAACTGAATAACATTGTATTACCATATGTGTGATACTTACATATAAAATAAGTAAATTAAATGTGAAATAAATGACATACTATAATGAATGAGTTCTCCGACAAAGACTTTGTAAACTGATGCCAGAGTGGCTACATATCACTTAGAGCTTATTAAAAATACAAATTCTTAGGCCCTGTGCCCAGAGATTTTGAATTAAAACATCAGGGGTAGCACTCATAAATATTGAAAAGTTGAACAGGTGATTCTACTGTATATCCAGGTTTAAGAACTACAAATCAAGAATATACTTTAAATTCATGACTACAGGTCCTAGTTCTTCACTTTAACATATATATATATACTAGTATAGTTATTCCCACAGAGAAAAACCAGGATATAAATATCTCATTTACACAATGTAATTGGTCTTAGGATTTGTCTAGGCTTGGGTTCTCAATTAATCTATTGATTCCTCATATCCCATAAATAATCTGTTATGCTCTAGGCATCTATTGTATAATTAATCCTAACTGTTACTCAGGGTGATCATAATGCCCCAACTTCTAGTTCCAGTCATTAATAAATAAGTGCAGTTAATAGCATAAACTCCACTAGCCTATCAAGCTGCTGTGAAAAAAGTGTGAGTAGATACTGAAGGTGATTTGCAAATCTTAAAAGCATTCCAACTTAGAACTGGAACCAGACAAGGTAGCCCACTGTCTCCACTTCTATTCAACATAGTGCTGGAAGTCCTGGCCACAGCAATCAGGCAAGAGAGTGGAATTAAAGGCATACAAATGGGAACAGAAGAGATCAAACTCTCACTATTTGCTGATGACACGATACTATATCTAGAAAACCCCATGGATTCAGCCAAGAGGCTCCTGGAATTGATAAATCAATTCAGTGAAGTCTCAGGATACAAAATCAA
>CAUYSK010065993.1:0-10183 GCA_963575035.1 Avahi laniger
TTCTCTGAAATATCTCCATATTTTTTTCCATAGTAGTTGCACTAATTTGCAATCCCATCAACAGTGTATAAGCATTCCTTTCTCTTTGCATCCACACCAGCATCTATTGTTTTTGGACTGTTTAATAAAAATTATTCTAACAAGGGTAAGGTGATATCTCATTGCCATTTTAATTTGCATTTCCCTGATGATAGTGACACCGAGAATTTTTATATTTTTATTGACCATTAGTCTACCTTCTTTTGAGAAGCTTCTGTTCATGTCTTTTTCCACTTTTTAACGGGATTTTTTTCTTCCTAATTTTTTTGAGTTCTTTGTAGATTCTGGTTATTATCCCTTTATTGGATGCATAGCTTGTGAATATTTTCTCCCATTCTGTAGATTGTCTATTTGCTATATTGATTGTTTCCTTAGCTGTACAGAAGCTTTTTAGTTTAATCAAATCCCATTTACTTATTTTTCTTATGAATACTGATGAAAAAATCCTCAATAAAATACTATCAAACCAAATTCAGCCACCCATTAGAAAAATAATTCACCATGACAAAGTGGGCTTCATCCCAGAGATGCAAGCATGGTTCAACATATGTAAATCAATAAATGTGATTCACACATAAACAGAAGCAAAAACAAAGACCATATGAGCATCTCTTTAGATGCAGAAAAAGCATTTGACAAAATTCATCACCCTTTCATATTAAAAATCCTCAACAAACTAGGCATAAAAGAAATATATCTCAAAATTATAAAAGCCGTTTATGACAAACTCATAGACAACATCATGCTGAATGTTTGAAAACATTCCCCCAAGAACTGGAACAAGACAAGGGTGCCCACTGTCACCATTTCTATTCAACATAGTGCTAGAAGTCCTAACCAGAGCAATGAGACAAAAGAAAGAAATAAAGTGTATTTAAATTGGGAAAGAGGCAATTAGATTATCACTGTTTACTGATGACATGATTTTGTACCTAGAAAATCCCAAAGACTCCACCAAGAGACTCCTGGAATTGATAAATAAATTCAGCAAAATCTCCGGATACAAAATCAATGTACATAAATCAGTAGCATTTCTATATAGCAATAGCAGTCAAGCTGAGAGTCAAATCAAGGACTCAATACCATTCTCAATGGCTATAAAGAAAATCAAATACCTAGGAATATATTTAACCAAGGAGGTGAAAAATCTCTAAAAGGAGAACTATGAAACACTGAGGGAAGAAATCTCAGAGGACACAAAGAAATGGAAAAACTTATCGTGCTCATGGATTGGTAAAATCAACATTGTTAAAATGTCCATACTACCCAAAGTGATTTACGGATTCAATACAATCCCCATCAAAATACCAACATCATACTTCACAGACCTAAAAAAAATAATTCTATGCTTTGGAAACAAAAAAAAGCCTGAGTAGCCAAAGCAATTTTAAGCCAAAAGAACAAATCTGGAGGCATCACATTACCAGCCTTCCAACTATACTTCAAGGCTATAGTAACTGAAACAGCATGGTATTTGTACAAAAATAGAGACAAAGACCAAGGGCACAAAATAGAAAACCCAGATATAAAACCACCTACCTAGAGCCATCTGATCTTTGACAAAGCAGACAACAACATACACTAGGGAAAGGAAGCCCTATTCAATAAATGGTGCTGGGAAAATTGGGTAATCACATGCGGAAGAATAAAACAGGACCCCTATCTCTCACCACTTACAAAAAATTAATTCAAGATGGATAAAAAAATGTAAGTAAACCATAATAATTTTAGAGGAAAATGTTGTAAAAACTCTTCTAGATATCAGCCTAGGCAAAGAATTTATGAAAAAGCCCCCAAGTGACAATCACAACAACAACAAAAATAAACATAGTTTCCATTTTAATAAAATCTGCACGGTTCTTTTTATACAGGTTATTTAGAGCTTGATTAGTGATGTCAGTATCACTAGGATTCATGGTTAAAATCAATCTCCTATAACAATTTATACTTAACTTCTTTGTTAAGAAATAAAGATTTTCTAAGCATGATTGTTCTAACAAAGCTATTTCCTTTAACAAGCTTTATTAATCTTAAATTTATAGTCCATAATACCTGGAGCCATTAAAAAGAAATCTTCCAATATTAAAGAAAGGCTTTTTGCCTTTTTAACAAGTAAATTTTCAGATAGAAACAAAACTCTAGATGACAAGATACAGAATGGGTTAAAAGATGTAACTTAAATGGTACATTAACAAGAATGTGAATTTTATATTCATTAACTACTGTGTTGATTAACAAGAAATAATGGATAGCTGGAGGCCTGTCTTCTCAAAGTGCCTAAGTCAGCAGATTGCCTTTATTTCAAGCTTCTTTATTAATGCTTATTAAGACTGATAGTCTGAATTTAGGTCTCCTTATCTGCCAGGACAGAATTACAGAACGTGGGGCTTATACATTTCTAATTTGATTCAATTAAATTCTCATCAATTTCTTATTGAGTGGGTAAGTACACACACAATTTTCTGCTCACAAATTATCTTAGAGTTATAATAAGTTGATTCATGTTGTTATTTCTTGTTTCCATTATAATTTTACCTTCCCCAACGCATACATGCACACACACAATCATCCCACTTTATTATACACTCATCCAAGACAAGGAGTAATGTCTTTGACCAAGGTCTAATTATCTGGTCTGAGTTCCTCAGGTTTGGACCAGATGAACTGAGATCACAGTCATGGGAGCCTTCCCAGAATATCAGAGTCAACAGTGGCTTTTTGAGTGACCCAACGTAGATGCTTCCCTAGCTGGCCTCCCTGCCTCTCTGCCTCCCACCCAACCATTTCCACAGTATGTCCAGAGCACAAATGTAGTCAAGCACTATCTTGCTTAACACTCCCATCAGCTTTAAATCAATTCTAACTTTCCCAAGTTCTATACATCCTAGGTATTTGCCAGAGCTTCGAGCTCCTTGGAACTAGAGGACTGGTTCCCACTCCTGCACACTGCCCTGTGAAAAGTCTCATACCATATCCAAGGTCTCTGAAAATTGTAGAGTCATGGCTGGCTCAAAAATCTTCTCTCCATGAAATTACATTTTACTCTACACACTGATTCTGACAAATTCTGCCTATCTATGTCCTTATATCCAAACAAATGCAGAACTCAGACTGTTTGATTTCCACAAATACAAAACCAACCAACCAACCAACAAAACACTACAAACAAATTCATTTATCTCTTTTGTCTTGATGGTAGACAGCACTGACTATTACTAGGTGGTAATAAAAGAGCATTTTCAACACAGTGAAACATGTAACTTAAAATTCTTTTTTCTATAATTTCTTTGTTCTCCCTTTATGATTTTATTCTTAATCTTTTTTCCCCTCTCCTCATTTTCTGATGTCCTCAAACCATAAATTCCTGTTCATTTTCAATACAGAGAAATTCATTTTTCTCTTTTCTTTACCTCACTGCTACCAACTCTCCTCAGTCTTGCCTCTGGATTCAAAGTTCAGATATATTCCTAACCAAAACTTGCTTCCTTCCTAATAGAGATTCTGTGACTAAGTACCAATAAAATATATTTTTTCACCTTACCATTCTAAAACTTCCTTCCTGATCTTACTTTTTGTCAACAATGTCCTTTCTCAAAACTTCACATTTTTGCTTTCACCAAATTTTACTTCTTGGGAGTCCTGGAATGGTCCTACACCTTCTCATTCTAGACTTCTGCAGATGTTGCTATATCTCCTTGGAAAATCTTTCACTTGAGACCCTTCTTTGTTCAACTAGAGAACTCCTACTCTCATCTTTCAAGACTCAACTAAAAATTCATTTCCCAGGAGGTCCAGTTACGTGGTTTGGGAGCAATGGCTTTAGCAGCAGTCCCCAACCTTTTTTGCCCCAGGGACTGTTTCCATGGAAAACAATTTTTCTGTGGACTGGGATGGAAGGGATGGTTTTGGGATGATACAAGCACATTACATTTATTGTGCACTTTATTTCTATTATTATTACATTGTAATAAATATATAATGAAATAATTGTATACTTCACCATAGGTTGGGGACCCCTGGCTTAGAGCACTTTCAAATATTAGTCATTTCAATTACTCAAAGGAAATTCTCTGATCACTACTCTTCCTTGAAGACAGGGAGGTTTCAACACTTGATCCATGCTTCCTAGGACAAACTTTGCACATAAGAGTACTTCAATAAACAGTAAAATGCATAAATGCATGAAGGAAGAAAATATTTCAGGATTTTGCTAAATTTTTTAGAACTGAAAAACAGTTTCTAATTCACAGTCAAATTCTTTGATCAAACTAGATGTTTCTCTTCACATAATCTTCTTAGCCTTTTGCTGCATTTAGACTTTTGAGAACATTTCAAACTTAAGGACCGAAAAATAATTATTATGTAATTTGCACACGTATGTCATTCCTCTTAAGCAAAATATTTGAGTTCAAATAAAGCTACTGGGAGAGATATTTCTAAACTGGCAATTCATCTTTTAATGTAGTATACTCAAAGCCAATTTAATTCACATCTTCTTTTACTATATCTAAATTTGACATGTTAAACGCAGTGCAATTTTCCATTCAGCAAAGTTTGAGTGTTCATCAGAACAGATAGATCATTCATATTGCCATCCAGAGATAAATAAAATAATTTAGCAAATTGAATTGTGCTGTCTTTCTCTGTAGGGATAAATTATTTGTTATTTTCTGTGATTTGTCACTTTACTTGGCCCTTCTAAATGTTGTTTACTTCAGCTTCTTTTTTTCTTCCAGAGTATCACATTTTGAATTGGGTCCAGTTCTCTTTTAAGAATAATAGTTTTTGAACTACAAAAGGAAAATGCTTCTTATCAGTGGAAGTTAACTGTTTGTATTAAAATAAGTTAAAATTAGTAAAATAATTATCATTTGTTGCAAGTATTATGTGTTGGAATGGTGTAAGCATGCCTTCATATTGGGTAAAGCACAACTACCATCACTCAATGCATAAACATCTAGGTGGATGAAAAGTTTGGCATTAATTTAGTCACCCAAATATGGATTTAGTAGTGTTAATATTCCATATTTCCAGATTATTAACTCCATTACTCACCTTTCTGTCCAATATCTTAACAATTAAGATTAAACTCAATCATGTTCTGTGTTTTTTATTCTCTGAAGGTTGTCATTTTGGGATAGATTATTCTTTATAATAAACAATGCTTAAGAGCACATAGTTCTTTAGCCTAAGGGCAGACAGTACAATATAATAAGTATGAACACTGTCATGGATTTAAGCTACCGAGCAAAATGCATTGTATCGAAAATTAAGCCATTAGGCAGCAGTTGCCTGAGTTTCATACCACAAAGAGTTAATCTGAGCAGTATTTAGTCTATGATTTGGAAGGAAAATTTGGTAATAATTTGTATAGATTAAAACCTACTTAAGATGCTCAGAGTTCATAGAAATAGCGCTTGATTTTTTTAATGGGCTAAGCTAAAATCTCAAATTCCTACCATAAATCCATTTTGAAACAAATTAGAAATAAATACACTTTTAAAAAAAATTTGGTAATAAAAGAAGATATATATCAACAACTGTGAGGCAACTCATCAACAATACACTGACAGGTGGTAACAGTCAATAAATATATCAATAAAGGTCCAGGTCAGGAAGAGATAGAACATGCAAATTGGGTAATTTGAGAAAAAATTAATAAAAGAACTATTTACAAAGGGTGTAGGGAAGCCATAAGGAATAGTTCAGTCTCTCAGGCTGGCAACAGCGGGCAAGCTGGGCTACCCTGAGACCTGAAGGGGTTAAGGGGGAGCTGTTACTTGAACTTGGTGGGGATTGGAGGTGGATGGGGAGGGGGTACTCGGTAGATAGGGCCAAAAGATGGAACCACGGCCTTTGGTCAAGGAGTGCACCCCACCAGCTGCAGGCAGGCAGGCCTCTGGGAGAGAGCTTACCTACCTCACCCTCTTCCAACTCAGGCCGGGACACTCCTTAGGCTGAACCCAACCCAGAGCCAGAGGTCATGGTAGCCTTTAACTCTTCTGGCCCACCTCCCAGGACAGAGAACAGGGTGTGCAGAAAGATATAGAATATATTGGGTGGGGAGAACAGAGATGCACCAATCAGTAACCACGGGAAACAATGGAAAGTGACTTGGTAGAGTAAACGAACAAAATATATTTATTTACAACTTCAATTTTGCTGAGTATAGAATCATTTCCCAGCTTATTTTAAACATAAAAATTGTTCTTATTCGGCTGTGTTTTAAGATCTTATATTAGTTTCCAGAAGGAAGAATATCCTCTACACTGCCAACGATTTCTTTTTTTTTCCTTTCTTTATTTCCTGGAGACTTGCCATGTGTAAACACACACCTCTGATAACAAATTTGCCAAGAGCTCTATCTGTGGGTTGCTATTCGGGGACTGTTTGACTGTGACATAAAGTAACAGGAAGATTTATTCTCATCATTTTAGAAGTATAGCAAACTCTCTAACCTGCATTTCAGTAGGGGGAAGGCATATGGGGTAGGAATGTAAACATGATGCTGGTAGCTGAGTTCCCCCACGGGATGATAAAATTTTGATTCTTCCTATCAGTCTCTTACTTTTGAAGAATTCTATTTTTCATAGAATTCAGATTAAAAGACTCTGAAACTTTTTCTTTTTTTTTAGTGATTGACTTTGTAACACCAAAGTATTATCCAGAATGACAGAATTCACACTTTAAAATGGATTGCATATAGTGAATTAAACAGTACAGAGTAAAGATAAAAAGATAAGCAATAAATCACGGTTAATACGCAGGCAAATTTGTAGTGTGGCTCTGATGTTTATGCATAATCTCTTGGAGCTAAGGAACTAGTGAAATCTTTAGTTAGGTATGGCTGTTTGAAATATTTCTTTTCTGGTTCTCTGTGACTCTTCTTATACTTGAGATTCATTTGCTCATCCCTGAGCATCAGATCATTTTCTGTGCTGCAAAGGTCCTCATCAGCATCGATGCTTTACTTGAATCGAGATCTATTTAGTAACTACAGAGAGAGAAAAGCAGCTCCTTCAGTTTCAGACTTTAATCAGAGCTCTTTTCACCTGCATCTTTTATAGCGTCTGAACTTCCCTCTGTACAAACCCTAGTGCCCTGGAAATACTGGTGGATTCCATTGTCCTTTGAGAGCTTTAACCTTTGCAGATACAGGATTAGGTCACTTTTTGAGCTAAAGCAGTGGTTTTCAGACTCCTAATACATTGGTCAGTTGCATCTATTTCACCTGTGAAGATTTTATTAGGAGGTTGGGTTACAATGCCAGAATCTGAATGTTTAAAATATACTAGGCTTATAACTTCTCCCCTCCTCTGTGAGGCTCTAAATAATTTTCTGGACCCCTCATTGTGTAACTTATTTGCTTTATTAGGAGTGAAGAAAGAATCGTCAGTGGTCTCTAAGGCCCTAAAGCTAAGGAAGCCGGAGTTTTAGCATCCATTCTTTGCATGGCCTCTGTGAGAACTTGGTCTTGCTAGGAGTTTTAGAGTGTGGAGAGGTACCGTGTCATAGTCAGGAATCATTTCTAGGTAAAAATTTCTGGTATTGCCATAAAAGATCTTGAAACAAATATGAAGCTCCAAGACTGTTAACTTCTTGTGATTTATTTTCTCATTCTCAATACATATTTAATTTTGTATTCACAATATATTACTATTTTTTCCCCTAATGATGGACCTCCAAAGAGTAGATATACCAGGCACTCAAAACTTGGATCTGGTCCTGTTCACTTGTTTGGGCTGCCATTACTGGAAGAAGAAATCAGGATGACGGTAGCAGAAACAGAAAGGAAGAAGCTATAAAAGATGGCAGATGCTGAATTCACTGCATTTGATAACCAATTGAGCACAGGGAAAAAGAGAAATTAAAGGATAAAAGTGGTTCTACATTGTCAAACTTGAGTGATTAGGAAAATGTTGGTACCAAGTATAGACTAAAGAAGTAGGAAGGTGGTACTAGGTTAGGGTGAAAGGAGATAAGCTCCATTTTACACGGGAAAGCTCTGTGGCAGAATGCAAATGGTGGTACCCTTAGATTTCGTATGTTAATATCTTAGCAGCAAGACTCCAATACTCTGTGATCTTCAATAAATCTTATGATGTGCATGAGTCTTGCCTTTCTTACTACAGATAAGGACTTCTCTTATCAAGATCATGGGTTTGGTGTGAGGAATAGATGAGAGTTTATGCACAGTGTTTAGCTTTCTTCTTAACATAAGTTCAGGGATGAATAAATATTTATTACTGCCCTGTAAAATTTTAGGAATCCCTGAATGATCCCTATTAAATGACACACTTAAAAAGGTAAAATCATGACTCTTATATAGATTTAAAATGAACACATGTCAAAGTTTTATTTAACTCTTTAGTGTGGCATATATGTTACAACTGCTTCCAAGGAGAATTTAAAGTGCCACTTATGTATTGACAGGTAAACAATGCCAACATGAACTTACAAACAGACAAAGTACCATCTTATTCCATGGGGAAGAGGGGAATTATATTTCTGATGGATAAAATTCGTTTGTATGGTTATAGACAAAAAATATTTGTATTGTTATTAGTTTCCATAACGTACAGGGCTACACAATATCTCAAGAAAAATGAAAGGCACAGATACCTCATAAAATAAGATCTCCATGTTTATCATAGCACTGTTCACAATGACAAAGATATGGAATCAACCTAAGAGTTGACGATCGGATAAGGAAAATGTGGTATGTACACACACACACACACACACACACACACATAGTGGAATACTACTCAGCCATAAAGAATAACAAGATCATGCCTTTTGCAGCAACATGGATGGATGTGGATGCTTTTATTTGAAGTGAAACAATGCAGAATCAGAAAGTCAAATACTACATGTTCTCACTTACAAGTGAAAGCCAAATAATATGTACACATGCACATAGAGTGTGGAATAACAGACACTGGAGACTCAGAAGGGTGAGAGGGTGGGAAGCGGGTAAGGGATGAAAACTTACCTAATGGATACAATGTACCTTTTTCAGGTGATGATTACACTAAAAGCTCAGACTTCAATGCTACAAAATATATCCACGTAACAAAACCGCACTTGTATGACTTAAATTCATCCAAATAAAAATAAATAAATAAATTGACTAACAACATCATCAAAGAAACTTCAGACTGTGCTTAGACAAAGCCTAGATGTCCACTAAAGACACCAAGTGTATTATTAATAGTTTCTTCTGCTGTATAACAATTAACCATAAATGTAACGGCTTAAAACGGTGCCCGTTTAGGCTGTGCGTGGTGGCTTATGCTTGCAATCCTAGTACGTTGGGAGGCCAAGGCAGAAAGATTGTATGAGGCCAGGAGTTTCAGACCAGCCTAAGCCAGAGTGAGCCCCTGTTTCTACAAAATATAGAAAAATTAGCCAAGTGTGGTGGTACACACCTGTAACCCCAGCTATTCTGAAGGCTGAAACAGGAGAATTGCTTAAACCCAGGAGTTTGAGGCTGCAGTGAGCTATGATATTGCCACTGCACCCTAGAATGAGTGACAAAGCAAGACCCTGTATAAAAAAAAAAAAAAAAAAAAAAAAAGACAAGAACAATACTCACTTATTAGCTCATAGTTCTGTATGTCAGATGTCCAGTATGGCTCAGCTGGCTTTACTTAAGGTTTCATAAGGCCAAAATCAAGGTGTTGCAAGTCTGGGCTCTTATCTGGAAGCTCCAGGGAATAATCTCCTTCCAAACTCATTCAGGTCACTCGCAGAATTCGGTTTAATAGGACTGAGGTCCCCACTTAACTTTCCGGATATTGGCCAGTGGTCACTCTCTGCTCCTAGAGACCACCATATTACTTCCCATGTAATCTTCCCTGTCTTCAAATAACATCTATTGGATGTTGAGCAGGGGGGAGGGGGAAGAGGGGAGGAGGGAGAGGGGACGGGCATACGCATACACAAAGAGTGCAATGTGCACCACCCGAAGGATGGACATATTTGAAACTCAGACTTGGGAGGGAGAAGGGCCAAGGGAAACATACGTAACCTAAACATCTGTACCCCCATAATATGCTGAAAAAAAAAATCAGCAATGGAGCTTTGAGTCCTTCTGCTTTGTATCTTTCTGTTTCTCCTTCTGCCACCAGCTGGAGACAGT
>CAUYSK010065997.1:0-29334 GCA_963575035.1 Avahi laniger
CTCCCTGTACCTGTGTTAAATCACGTAGCCCCTCTCAAAAGGGGTATAAAAGGCTTGAGCAAAGCCAAGTCGGGGCCACTCTCTGATACTGCTTTGCGGACAGAGGTGGTCGCTGGCCAGCTAATAAAGACTCTTAATTCGACACTAAATTCTCTCGTGGTCTGTTCGCGCCCTCCACACTATAACATCTTTTTTTTTTTTTTTTTGAGACAGAGTCTCACTCTCTTGCCTGGAGCGAGTGCCATGGCGTCAGCCTAGCTCACAGCAACCTCAAATTCCTGGGCTCAGGCAATCCTACTGTCTCAGCTTCCCAGGTAGCTGGGACTACAGGCATGAGCCACCATGCCCGGCTAATTTTTTTCTAGATATATTTTTAGCTGTCCAATTAATTTCTTTCTATTTTTTGGTAGAGAAGGGGTCTCGCTCTTGCTTAGGCTGGTCTCGAACTCCTGAGCTCAGAACGATCCGCCCACCTAGGCCTCCCAGAGTGCTAGGATTACAGGCGTGAGCCACCGCGCCCGGCCTATAAGTGGTATTATATTTTTTTATTAGAGGGTATGAGTTTTGGATAAAGGTGTAGTGTTGGGTATGCAGGGTTTTTTGTTTTTTGTTTTTTTTAATGGGGGGAGGTCAGGACAACAGAGAAAAGCACCTCTCCTGAGGCCAGTGAGAAGCAGTAGCTATGACAGAAAAGATAACTTAATCAAATTCATATCTGGCATCGTTTGGGGTTATTATGTCATAGAACTCTTGAATAATTCTATTGTCATACTATGCTGTGGCAACTACAATACATCTACAACAATAAAAATATATTTCCTATTGATAACCATTTACATCTACATCTCAACATCCTTCATGTACTTTATATACATTACGTGCCAATAGTGGCAATAATCCCAGCAGGATCCCAATCACCATCAAGGTTTCGGTAATTTGTTTCTCAGGCTCAGGGAGGAGCCAGAGATTTTGCACTGGATCTGCCAGTTGCTCTGTAATATGCAGGAAATCCATAATCCCTCAAAGACAGCCTGAGGGTAACAATGTTCTTACAAACCCTATTGGAACCCTGTTAGTCACACGTTTGAATATGGCATAGCCTCTTCAGCCCAGTTTCATGCAATGTTGAATGAAACATAATCCCTTCTGCCATTAATTACAAAGAGCTGTTTTGGTGTTTTCATGAGCAAGATATCTTTTGTGTTAAGTCATGAATTTCAGGGTCTTCTCTATTATAACGGGCATTATGAAACTAATGCAATTAGTTTTTTCATGATATTCATAGTTTCAATAAGTTTTAATCACTGGAACAAAAATACCTATTCACTGTAAAACAAAGTGATTGTTTACTACAGTTGCTTAAATGTTTCATAGTTACATAGATACTACAAATATTCATTCTGCTTTATGGTAGAAACTCAAATTTCCACCATGAAAGTTTTTTAAATTTTATTTATCCAAAAATTGTTTTTAGGTGAATAATATGATACATATAAAAGTATGAATTTCTAAGAATTTTTTGGTTCCATTTAACTAAACCATGGATCCATCTACACGTTTTGTATTTTCACAGCTTAAAATTCTGAGAATGTGAGTCTCAGCTAATAATTCTAGCATACTCTAACCTGACTAACAAAGAATTTAGAAAGATCACCAGACTCCAATCCAAGACTACAAGGACATTTGGACTGGTGATATATTTTTCCAATTACTGCTTTTAGTGTTCACTGTCTATGAACACATTGAAGCCATTTAGGATATATTATTCTGGTAAATGAGCAGACTGTTCACACACATTAAATTCCTGTTCCTGTGTAGATTGCAAAATGCAATACCTTTATCTATTTCATGCTGAAATTAAAAATCCATATCACAAATTCTTAGAAAATAAACCATTATTCCTTCCTGAAAAATGTAAATGAGAATGAGCATATATATTATCAGAAAAGTACTGAAATATATCCACTATTTTTCTGGGTAATGTATCTAAGATTAATTTATTCTTCAATGTATGCTTATAATATATAGTCCCCTAACATTAAGATAATGGAATTAGAGATCATTAGAGAAGGCAAAGGGCTCAGGATCGAGTGGAAGAATGGAGAAATTATTCGTCTATGAGCTGAGAGGTCAGGACAAAGCTGGTGGGTACTGCTGCCAGAGTAAATAAATAGGTTTGGTAAAACCAGAAAGCCATTCTTCCAGTTTTCTCATTTCATATGTTTTTTTCCCTCTATGATAAGAAGCTATGCCATTTTAAATTTAAAATGTATACTATGATTATTAACACTTGTCATATACAGACATACCACTTCTCTGAAAAGAAATCTTTCAGAAGATTTGTTTGACAACAGTTGAAGAATGAATTATATGACAGAAAGACAAGAATTAGAAGCAACTGTGGCTTTAATTTACACAAATTATGCCTGCTTGCATTAGGCTTATGTCAGTGCGAAAAGAAATTAAGTAAATCGAGAAGACCTTTCCAATAAATTGTTAAATATTTGGGCCAAGTTTAATTTGAATTTGGTAGCTGGGAATCTAGAAACAAAAATAATAGTGATGAAAAATGTGTTACCATATCTTCATGCAAGCAACATAGAAGATGAATCACATGTATTACTCTAGCTCACACTGTAAATCTGAGGGATAGAAATAACTCTTCCATTTCAAATGGATATGCCATTCTTCCATTGTTGTACACCTAAATTGACTTTCACAATTTTCCAGTATTAAAACAAAGTAACACAAATAACAAAATCCTCTCAACAATACTTAATGGCTACCTTCACATGTTAGATTATTTTGGGGATTATCTTCCACAGTGTTTCTTTTTCTTTTTTCTTTTTTTGAAAAGAAAAAAAAATAGAAAAATGGAAGTATGGAATTTGAAGGAGAAAGAGAGATGGTTGTATGTGAAAGAAAGTAATGGCACTAGGGAACCTAGATGGGAAAAGCCCCAGATCTTCAGTCTGAGTAAACCTTATGACAAGGGGACAAGAAAGGTAATGTTATAATAAATCTATCCTGACATAATGACATAATTCAGATTCAGATGTGGGTTTGGTAGCACAAACCCTGAGATCTGAATTAAAAAGAAACCAGTATGGGACCACATATCTATCACAAATATAATTTCCATTAAAGCAAGAGTAAAATGGAAACAAGAGGAAAAACATATTTTATAGTGTATTTTGTACATTTTTGATTTGGTTCTAAATATTGTGTTCTTTGAGACCAGTGTCCTCTCCAGAACACTTCAAATAAAGCCATTTTCTGGTAGATAGGATAAATAGAGAGACTTACAGATAGGTAGATAGATATTAATAATTCATTTAATAGTCCTTTCCAGGATGATCTAGCAAACAGACTCATGCTTTTAAACTTAGGGTACAATTCTGGTTTTTCTCCTGATTGAATAAATCTTTCACTTTTTAAACTTGGGGTACAATTTTAGGCCCACTAATGTTTACTTATTTATTTATTCATTTATTTTTGCATTCAAACTGGCAGAAAGTCTAGCTAATGTAAATTAATTATATTCACTTACTTAGATGCTATGTCTGGAAATTCCTGATGGATTTGAAAATATAAGGTTTAATCAATGGGGTAACATAATGTAAATATCACATATAAAATTTCATATACTAATATTTCAAATTTAATGTAAGCTGTGAAAAATGACCAAGGAGTTGCTATAATATGGCAAATACTTTTTTTTTCTTTTTTGTTTTCTTGATTTGTTAATATATGACCCCAAGTAGGTGAAGGCTCTGTCAATTTCACAGAGGTATCCAAGGAATTAAACTCCAGGCAGAGGCTCTCGGAAAACTGCAGACTAATGACTGCTTTAACCCTGTTGTCCAGTGTCAAAGGAGCCATTTATTTTGGAGGAGTGTGCCTATCAGCTGCTAAAGAGGCCCATGGCACTTAACTGAGCTCAAACTAAGGGAGAGTTACAGGATTTATTTCCCATGAACAAAATTTGATTAAAGTAGCCCTCATCTGGAAAAAAAGAAAGATGGAGAGGGGGTGCTTTTAAAAAATGTTTTTAAGATCCAGGGACAAGTTTAATAAGATCAATGGCTTAAATTAGGCAGGGGTGAGGTGGATGGAGATAGGAATGGAAAATTACAATAAACACTTTTGAGATTAAAGCAATCTACAGTGAAACAATAAAGACGAAAGCCCTAGGGAGATTTCCCTTTCTGTTGTTCTCTCACACACACTCACACACAAACTTATACAGAGTCACAATTTCTTGTCTAACCAATTTCGGTGAATTCATAGATGCATGTAGAAACTTATTGTAGACAGGTTTTTGTTTTCTTGTTTTTCTTTCCCCACTCAAAATTGTGAAGTAGGCTAAGATGTTGGGCATCCATCCCTCCTACCTCTTTTCATCTACTTTATCCAGTTCTCAGTGCTTTTATGAGACTCCTGGCTGCTCAGAATCTAGAGGGACATTTTTCAGGTGCTCGGTCACTCATTCCCAACTCCAGTCATGCAAATCTACTACTCAGTAATCCTCAGACTTTATGATATGACAATTAATATATCTTATGAATTAATTCATAATGAGGAAATAATGACCACTTAAATTCACAGAGCATTTATCGAGGACCCCTTTTCAAAAAATAATATGCCAGGACTACAGGAAATAAGAGATAAAGCAGCATCCTCAAAAAAAATACATTCTTTATAAATAAACAGAATATAGGGAGGATATGGCCAATGTCATAACAGAGATAGAAAGGACAGAAAAAAATGTAAAAGATTAATCTTAACGAAGAATACTTTTAAGGAAAGCTTCATGGAGGATGTGAAAGTTAAGAAGTTGCTTATATGATTTAAACATAAAGGAAAAAAATAATGTGGAACCAGTTAGGATCATAAATTGCCTGAACAATAAGCTCAGTGTTTTCTCAATTTGTTTGTGAACAGAGTCCAGATACTGGATGGCTCAGTTCTAGGATGGATACCTCACAGCCCTAGGACAATGGGAGAAATAGCCCAAATCTCTTAGCAGCCCTCTAATCATGTTAAATATATGTGCAATATATAAGCTATATGTATTTTTTTTTTTGCTTTTGTCTTTCTATTCAACTCGATAGTGCTATCATACAAGGCAACTTCAAAATTGCACCTATGGACAAATGCTGTCCTGAAAGTTTACTTCATAATTTCTTAATTTCTTTTCTCTCCCCTTCCTCACACTATGCGTGACCTTGTTATCTATCTAATATACCCCCTCTGACTAAAACCTAGTGCACCTCTCATCCACTAATTTCCACTGAATATCCTTACTTTTCTCAGAATCTCCATTTGTCTCCAGGCTAATTTTATTTCTTTTTCTATCTATACTTCTTACCTATTTTAGTGACACTCTCTCCAGCATACTTAACTCATTTGTCCTTTATCCTTTGCTCTAGGTTTGCTGATAATGTGCAAACAAATAAGTCCAAACACTTTTTCTCTGCATCTCCTCCTGAATGGTCTGGTGATGCTGAAAAAAATTAAAGTACTATGCTAATTTGTATCATTATAAATTTATGGTCTACCACCCTCTGCTGGGTCTTTAATACTGTTCAGTATCCATTTAGTTACACCATTTGCTTTCCCTGAAACAGCTGTTCTAAGCCATCATCATTTTCCTTCCTCTTTCTACTCAGACCCTGCACCTTCCACCCTCACCAGACCTCCTATGTTGCCTGCTTCATGGAAACAACTTGAGGCCATCAGGTGGAAACTCCCAAACTCTCATCCCTCCCACTTCAAGCTTATCTGCATTTGTACCCACTATTAATCATCTTTGGCTGTCATGGAACAGCAGGAGTTTCACAGCATTTCAAGGTTAATTTCACTCCTTCTCTTCTCATTTGAGAGCACACACCTTGATTCCCAACCAATTGTATTTTCATGCTCTTCTCTCTTAGTTCTTTCTCTTCCACAGCCAACAATGTTAAACACTCCCTAAACCTTCTCCAAATTAACCTCTTTCCCTGAAGGAACGGAATGTTGAATGTTTTCTCTTTCCTGTGCTGCCTGCTTTGAAGGTTTATTACCAGCAGAAACCACTTTCTCTGCATTCACTCCTCACCCTAATTCACATTCTTTCCCTGTAATCCACTGCAGTAGCTCCTGCAAAACTCATGGATGTCCAAAATCTGCTGGTCATTATCAATCCTCTTCCAATGTGATTTCTAAATGACATTTGGATAGAACCTCTTTGCTCAGGCACTCCAACCATTACACTCCTACCCTACTCCTTCTCATTCTATACTGTTACTGAAAATTTGTTTTCCCTCTGTCGTTATATTTTTCCATATTGATTATCCATTCCTCTTCTAATTTTACACTTCCTGGGAAGTCTCTAAAACCTCCATGTACAATCCAATTTCTACATTTATAAATACCATTCTTTGGAGATTTGGGTCCATAGCTTGTATTATTTATTAAATATCAAGAATCAGCATATTAAACTCAACTTGACCTGAACTGAACTGTCATTTACTTTTACTTATCACTTTCTCCAGCCTAACAAAATTGTTTAATTTAGTTAATTGCATGAACTCAAATTAACTTTCAAATATTTCTACTTTCTCATCCTTCTAAACCTCATCAGTAACAAATCATTGTGATTCATCATCAAGACATAAAATGTTATCTGAACTACTGAAGTGTCTGAGTTATTTTTACTCCCATTCCAAACCATCTTCCACATTATGACTGAAAAAAATACAAATTATATCATATCATTCCCCTACTAAAGTAATACTAACGCCAAATCAATGACTGTGCAATTAAATCCAAACTGAATTCGACATATCTAAGGCTTGGTTGCATCTACCCAAGCACTCCATCTTTGTGCATAGTCCTTTTCACTCTTTGCCATAGACCAGTAGACCAATCACAGGTTGGCAACCAAAGGTTGCCATAGACCAACCTTTTTGCCACCAGGGACCAGTTTCACGGAAGACAATTTTTCCACGGACCTGGGATGGAGAGCATGGTTTTGGAATGATTCAAGTGCATTACATTTATTGTGCAGTCAAACCTCTCTGCTAATGATAATCCGTATTTGCAGCCACTCCCCATCACTAGCATCACCGCCTCAGCTCCACCTCAGATCATCGGGCATTAGATTCTCATAAGAAGCACACAATCTAGAGCTCTTGTATGCAGTTTACGGTAGGGTCCCCGCTGCTATGAGAATCTAATGCCTCTGTGGATCTGACAGGAGGCAGACCTTATGCCATGAAGCGAATGATAGGGACCTAAATACAGATGAAGCTTCGCTTGCTTGCTTGCTGCTCACGTCCTGCTGTGCAGCCCAGTTCCTAACAGGCCATGGACTGGTACTAGTCCACAGCCCGGGGTTTGGGCCTCAGCCATAGACTCACTTTCTGCTTCAACTATTAATATCAAAATTTCTAATGTTCTGGTAAACATGGGCATTCAAAGCTGTTTCTGGATTCATGTTTTTTGCATATCTTCCTTATTCTGCTCTTCCTGTCTTCCTTCAAGATTCACGCTAAGGTCTTTTCTGCAAAGCCTTCCTAATCCCTTTGCACCACACTGTATTAGAATGATCTATTTATTGGATTGTGCCATCAGTCTATGGATTCCTTGGGTGAAATTCATATTTATATATCTCTACCATGTCTCCTTCCCCCAGTTCTCCCACACAGAACTCCTTGGAACTCCACATGTAAAAATTCCTGTCACTGATCAGATATTTTTTGAGTACTAAATATATGCACTGCCATAATTATAATCCAAGATAAAAAAAAAAAGGAAGAAAGAACATTATTTGACCTGATTGTTTCTAAATATATTCCAGAACAATCTTACTCTTAAAAAATAACTGCATATATATGTTATTATGCTAAATATAATGGCTTCAATGTTATTAGAAAGATTGGAAAGGGGAATATGTGTGGTCCCTTCAATATAATGCAGTGTACCTTATTTTGTGTGTCTTTTCATGCAAAATGAATTAAAAAGTATAGTTTTTTTGCAACAAAATCTGCCTTCATTTTATGGGGAATGCAGCTTAGAGCTATTCAGAGGGATCTATTGGAGTTTTATCTCTTAGGAGGAGGGCCTCTCCATTGCTATGTATTCACATCTGAGTGTTGAGAAGATAGACTATTTCCTGTTAAGATCGAGATATCATTTTTTTCACCAATATCTAACTTGAGAGCTTGGTAAGAGACCCAGAGTTCATTTGTTATGTATAGAACATTTTAATATACACAATTATCAATAATACCTTAAAAAGAGCATTGCATTTATCTATACAAGAAAATGGGAAGATTTCTAGGAGGAGAAAAAATGAAAGCCCAAACATGTTAAATTTTATATTCTGAAGTGTTAAAAAAAATGAACTGTACAATGGGAAGGTACCAATAAATATAAGATACATTTTGCCTTAATTGAGTTTATGACCTATTTAGAGAAACAATATATAAACATGTAAAAAGTAAAATAACAATAAAACATAAAAATAGTCTAAAAGATCTACAAAAGAAATATTGTAAGTCAGTCCATTATTAATGATAATAGTGTGCAAGTAATAATTGCAACAGGAAGTCATGGAAGGAGTATTTAATTCATTGGGATATAAGACTTTTTGGACTATGTATTTTGAAATATAGAAACATTTTTGTTTGACCTTAGGAAGACTTTCAGCTATATCTTTCGGGGACTAAATCTGCATAATTACAGAAGAGCTCAGTTTACTTACAAATTTCCTTACAAATTTAAAAGTTGTATTGCTCTTTTGGTAACCATTCCCACCGTGAATTTGAAGAGTAAAGCAGTCTAAAAAGTTCAATCAGTAGCATTTTTTTTTTCTATTCAATTTAAGACAGTCTTGAAAGAAGGGAAAGCCTATCTGACAGTGTCATTTTGAAGGAATGAATGACATATCAAGGATATCAAAGTTAAGGCACAGAATTACAAAGGATTCTGAAATAGAGAATGCTGAGAATGGAATAACCTTTATTTCTCTGCCCTTTGAAGAGCACTAGATATCGACCCCCAGGAGAGAACTGTGGGTCTGAGACAACCTTCACTGCTGCATGTTATCTTACCCTCCGGCCAAAAACAATCCTAGTACTGCAGGGCCCAATAGGACTTTGCTGCTGCCAGCCATGCGATAGATAAGTCATTCAACCTGTTCTCTGCTGTGGAGGAAAAGGCTACTGGTATGGCTTTGGACTGAATCAAACATAGCCAGTGAGCTCTGCTTTCATCCACTGGCTGCCTATCACGTGATGACGCCAGTAGTTCTTCACAACAGCGAGGTATCTGCTGAGGAGCTTTTAAAAAATACTGCTGCCTGGGCCAAATCTCAAACAATTAAACCAGAATCTCTGGTTGTAAGCTTAGGCATCCCGCTTTTTAAAAGCTCTTCAGGTGATTCTAACATGCACACAAGTTTATTAAACACTGTATCAGATCAAGATGGGTGCTTTTCAAACTTTGATGTGCACGTGAATGACCTGGGGATCTTGTTAAAATGCAGATTCTGACCCGGTAGGTCTGGGGTAGGCAGGACCTGAAACTCTTCATTTCTAATAAGCCCTCAGTTGATGTGGATACTGCTGGTGTAAGAGCCACACACTGAGTTGTAAATCTTTATAGCATTACTTGGAAGAATTATTTTAAAAGCTTCAATCTTGTGCTCCACTCTTAGAGATTCTGATTCTCTCCATTAGGTGTCTTCTGACAATATATAATTAAAATACTCAAATAACAATGACTTCATTGTGCAGTGTGTGTGTGTGCGCGCGCGCACACACACACACACACACACACGTTAGAAACTGCTGCTTCAAGATGTTTAAGGGAAATACCATCTAATTTGAAAGCCCTGAACTACCGCTTGGTGGGCATACCCTCAGTGAATGCAATGTTCTTTTCTATGAATTACAAATGAGTGACAGAAGCTGGGCCAGTATAAGAGCAGAATTGCCAAACTCTCTCAGGACTTGTTTCTCCTATCGTATTTCAGACATCATTCTTATTATCAAAGCAGCCATGTTGGTTCCGTGGATTAGACGGAAAGTGCTGCCTCGCTGCCTCGTAAGGCACCTCCACACCTCATCTCCCAGAGATCAGCCAATCTTAAAATACTTCCATTTCTTCATAAGAATTAGAAGGTATCATAAAAAGTAAGTTGGAATTGGCCATAAAAGATAAACAATTCTCCTAAAAATTGGCTTTTAGGTTACATCCCTCTTGAAGAAGTTATTAAATAAAACAAAATACTTAGCTTAAGAAAAAGCTTCAGATGAAAACACAAGGAGAAGATGGTCTTTTCTTTTTTCCCAGTAATAGTACATATGCTCTATTTGCATTTTTGGTATTTATTATGTGCATATATATGAATATATGCAGAAACAAATCCATACACACATATGTGAAGAAGATAAACTAAGGCTAACTTTACTCCTTTAAGGAAGCACTGACCTCAGAGTCAGAGATTAGATCTAGTTCTAGCTCAGAGACCCGGGGCCTCAGCTTTCCACCTGTAAAATGAAGCAGTTGGGCTGCACAATAATATCAGCAACTGTTTCTGAAATCCTTATTATGTGCCAAGGATAAAGTTAAGTCCTTGAAAAATCATTCGTTCTCTTTACCTGCCTATGAGACATACTATGTTGCAACTGCTTTTGAGGAAAGGGAAGACACAGATAAATGATGTTTATTGCCCAAGAGCAAACAATGATCAATTATGCTTACTTCATTCAGCAACCTGTATTAAATCTGTATTCACACAACTTAAAACTGAAGTACAAGAGAAGCCTGTGGACTCTAGAGCGGGTGCAATTACCTCTCATTTCCTTGGAGTAAATCGAGACTAACTTTCTGCATGGAGCTTTAAGATAACTCCATCACAGAGGAGAATCCACCTAAATAGGAAAGGGAACATGGGAGAGATAGGAACCAATCAATTCAGAATAATTTTATCCACTTCAGACCAATACCAACAAAAACAGCTGATGCGGGTTGGGATGATTAAGGATGGGAGATGTTTAGGAGGAAAAAGCTCACAGCAGACAGTCTGCATGTGGTGGGGCCTTCCTCTAACCCAAACTTTTACAACAGCAAACAGTTCGTAAGTTTGGGGGTCATTCTGATCCAGAAAGATAACCTTTGAGGAGACAGAAATCTTTCCTAGCCCAGAATTTAAAAACTACAAGAAAGAAACAGATTTATGGTGAGAATTCAAAGGGTTTGCAGATAAATAGAAAAGAGTTCCAAAGATGATGCACCTTATAATATTTTTTAAAAAAAAAGCTTGAATGGATCTATTAAACATTTGAAGACAAATAAGGAGAAAAGAGAAGAAAAAGTCTGAAACAAAAATAAAAGAAAAAAACAAGCCTATGCTTGAAAAGAAAAATCAAGAGAATATTTTTTGAGATTATCTACTCTGTGAAACAGAAAACATTTTAGACAGCAACTGTTTTACTTGCTCAAAAAATAAAGGGCAACACAGACTCAAACAAAAAATAAATATATATAAAAATATATAATACATGTATTTGTGCATTTTTGTCTATTCCAAAAAAGATACAGAAAGCTATACAGAGATGGCAAGGGCTTGTTGGAGATAAGAAAATAAGTAAACAACAAATTCCCATAATTAAACTATTAGAAACAATAAAGTATTTAATTGATATTTAAAAAAGCAGTGATGTGCAAAACAAAATGAGTAAACCATATATAACACAAAGGAAAAATGCAAAATAATTAAGAACAGGTAAGAGAGAAAGTATTCAACATAATATAAAGGTAATGGATGGACAATATATCACCATCACCATTTGTGTTCATAAATAAAAGAGAACTATCCATTTATTACAAAAAATGATAGTTTACCTTAAACAAGAAGAAAATCTCAATCCATGTAGAAAAAAAAGACTTACTGTGAACCAGAATATAAAAGTGGCCTGCTGCAAAATCAAGACAATTAAATAATAAACACTGGCTTGCATAGATGGAAGGGAAGGGGAGAAGAGGGGAGGGGAGGGTAGGAAGACATAAAAGAGGACAAAATATATCTGTTAGTACAATAAATATAAAAGTGATAAACTCACCTGTTAAAAGGAAAAATCTCTTAGATTCAAACAAATAACAAAAATAATAAAAACGCACATTAAAATAAAGGAAACGAACACTAAAATTGAAAAAATACTAAAAATAATGCTAGATGATTAAAAATAATGTGTGTATGTATGTATGTGTGTTTGTGTGTGTGTGTGTGTGACAGATATATCAAGATAAAAATCAAAGTTATAAGTATAGAAAATGTTAAAGAGTTAGATTTTTGTTTGTTGTTTGATTTGTTATTTGTTGTTTCCGAAAGGTACAATCCAATCTAACAATGTCACAAACTTTTTCTATCAAATAATATAAAATGTGCCAAAATGTTTATATATAAGAATACACAACTTTACTTGGTTCCAGTTTCATGTGTTACATATGGCACTAGCCTTTTCTAAGCTAACTATTGACTGCAATTTATCAGATGAGCAATCATTTTGAGCTCTCATGAGGTAGTGTTGTTTCTCAGGCAAAACAGTTTGTGATGGCAGTGCCCCTGCTTTTTTTATCTTACAGCTGGTTTGTGAGTAAATTTGAATATTTCATTATTTTGTCTTTTTTTTAATGTATATGAGGAGAAAATGAGAACATGAAAGTGTTAATGTTAGTACTAATATACTCAAGACCAAGATGACTTGATGAAGAGGTGTGACAAAAAAATAATAAATTACAACAGGTAGAGTACAATTCATATTTTCTGACAATAGAATAAATATAAATTTAATAATAAAATCTCAGCAGAGAGCTCCTTGAATTTAAGCAGGTCAACTGTGTATACAAACGTAAAGAAAATGAATAACATTAAAGAATATTCATGAAATGATGGAAATAGACTATTGCACAATATCTATAAAAGGCAAGGTATAGTGTAAATTATCGGGACTAATCTTTAAATTTGTGGATTGAGATCTTAAATAACCTCTGTAGAAAGAACATTAATGAGGCCATAGCAAATAAACAGATAGTCTGCTACAAACAACCATAACAAGATATAAATCAGACTGGTATTCTAGTCTTTCTTGAAAATATTTCAGAAAGTCAAAAGAAAGTGGATGCAATATAATTCACATTTTCTGACTACAATGATATACATCTAAATTTATTATTAAAAGTTGGAACAACAGGAAAGTACTATACTTGTTATGTTCCATTTGCTACCCTTCCATTCCCTACCCATGCTATATATGGTCTTTTCTCCACCTTGCTTTGAACACCATTCAGTCTGGGCTCTCTTGTCCACAGGTGTCTGAGTGGCTTTTGGCCATGAGGGGATATTGATTAGAGATTGAGGAGAAGAGTGAGTGCCTTTGATATACCAGTTTTTTCTACAGTTGAAAAATTTGGATGGGATTCTGTTTCCTGCTAGACCCCTGACTAATGCATGCAAACATAAGGGAAATTATTTAAAAAACACCACACATAGTAACATAAATATAAAATATATTTAAATCAACTCTAAAACTATACACTCTGTTAAAAGAATATTAAAATTAGACCCTTGACCTCAGTTTTGATAAAGACCCCAAAACTATTCTAAAGAATAGGTCAATAGGAATAGTGTTAGACTACCTGACTATGCTGGACTTGTGAAGGAGATAGCTAAAAACACTTTTGTCACCACTGGTCTTTTATCCACCTGAAAATATGAATTATTGAAGTTGGATAAACCAAGAGAATTGGAGATTAAAAACTAAATTTTTGGAAAAATAGCTGGAATTAGTGAAATTTTTCTCTTGCATGGAGGTGAGGTGGGGTACAATATATTCACTCATACTGCCTCAAGCCTTTTGAGAGAGAATTCAAGGAATTCATTTGTAGTTTTCAGTAAATGTATCAGGAATGTGAGCAAATAGCAAACTGGGTGCTAACTGAGAAATCTAAAGGACTCAGGAAACAGGTGGGATGAAATGACCTGAAGCACAGAGTGGAAGACCATAGTTTGGGAGGAATGGGTCCTCCCACTAATTAAATATTAGAATCATGGGTTTCCTGTGAAACAGATGTGGGGGGGAAGGGAGGGGGGAGAGAGAGAGAGAGAGAGAGAGAAAGAGAAAGAGATAGAGAGATATTAAGGGTAGGGGAGAGGCAAAAAGACACAAACTGGAGTTGAGGGTGGTTCAGTGAATCTTTTCTCCACGTTAACTCTACTCACCCCTTCTGCCACCCATTTAACCCTGGACAGAGACTGCCTCTGGGAACCTGGCACATAAAAGAAAGAAGAAAACCACAACCCCCTTCTCCACTGTGCCCTATGGAAAGAGAATATGATACTGAAAAATATGGAAATATAAATTAATAAATTATAAAAAGGATAAGCAAATCCAAAATTTGAATTTTCCAGAGGGAAATCAAAATTTAAATTATTATTCACACAGGAAATCAAGAGAATGAGGAAACTGCCAATAAAAATAGGAAAAGAATGGAAATAAAAGCACAGATGTAGAAATAAATTAATGAATCAAAATCTCTGAAAATGCATATGAAAATGAATATAAAATGTATGATTTCTAGAGAAATGTAAAAGAACAGTATAAAGAAAATAACTATATTTCAATCTCATCCCAACCTTCCGGGACTCTATAAATGCTGACCCTTGATTAAGGAGGGGCTAGGATAACTATTAAATACTTACAGGGAGACAAGGAAGCAACCAAAATGCCCATTTCTGGACAGAGTTTTAGGTGGTGAAAAAACATCTCCCAGAAAACAATAAAACTTAGTATCTGAGCCCCTATGGATATGCAGTCCCTGTTTAAACTCTCAAAGAAGTCTCGCATTCCTCAAACCCAGAAGGCCATCTAAAACTTATTCTAGATTTTTTATCAACCCAGATGCAAAATCCTGTATATAAATATCTATACCATAGAGGTTCATATTATTCCAAAAATGAAAAAAATTAAACTAAAAATTAGCCACAATAAAAAACTTAAAACCACACAAGGAAATAATCCACAATGTGGTCACTCAAAAGACAAACATAAACAAGTATTTTTATCCCATAGATATGAGAAAATAGAATATGGTAAACTGATGATAAAATGAATAAGTTTGATTTTTTTCTCAAAATAAAGAAGGAACATAAACCACAGTGCTGGAAAATTTAAACTTGAATAAGAACAAAAATAACTTAGAGAAGTAAAAAAATATAATCATAAATCAAAATTTAGTGGCAGTATTAAATAGTAGATGAACCAGAGCTGGACACAGAATTAGTGAACCTGATAATAGACAATGTAATAGTAAAGAACACAATCTGCAAAGACAAAGAGATAGAAGATATGAATAAGAAGTAAAGAAATGTGTGGAAAAGAGTAAAACAATCTAATATATATTGAGTTGGAACTACAGACAGAGAGAATGAAGAAATAAGAGAGATGCAATATTCAAAGAAATAACGAGAAACTTCTTCCAGAACTCACAAGAAACATAAATTGTCAAATTAAGAAGCCCATCAAAACATGAAAATATATCAAGCAGAGTCCTATGGATTAAAAAAAAAAAACCATGAAAATAAAGTGACACTTAGATACAACATAGTGAAACATCGTGAAACAGACTGCTAGACTACTAAAGACAAAGAAAAAATACTTAAGAGAAGCCAGAGGGAAATGGCAAATCACACACAAAGAAACAAATCAACAGTGCATTTCTTATGAGCAATACTAAAGACTAGAAAAAATTGAGTTCATATCTTCAAATTGATAAAGAAAGTGTTAATCTATAATTACACATTTGTTAGCAAGGATGAATCTTGCAAGTTTGCATTATCATAGAATCTAACACAAAGAACTACTAAAAGATACAATTCAATATACAGAATGAATTCAGTATATATCCATATATTGGTAGTAGTTATTTCTGTCTAGGAGAATAAGAGATTTTTTGTTGTTTTTATCCATCTGGATTTTTTATACAATAAACATACATTATTCGCATGAATAATATAATCTATATCATGAAAAACATTAAAATTTACTTTTGAAATACATTTGATAGAAAATAATGGGTTAATTTAGATGGGTCATGATATTGTTCAGTGGGATTCAGAGTGAGAAGTTCTGAGATCTTCCTTCAGCTGTGTGACCCTAAGTAAACCATAACTCTTCTATGTCTGTCTCTTGCTATGTTAATCCTACATGATGATTGTATGACAAAATATGTGAAAGCAAACTGAATGTGGACACTCTCTCGATAGTTTAAAGTGTTATTATTATATTATTTTTGGCTAAAGTCTAACCAAAGAGAACATTTAGTGGTGGGAACTGCACAGCAAGGGTATGTGTACTTTGGTGACTGCCTTACCTTTCCTCCTAAAACTACTCTTGTTCCTTGTACCTTCCAAGAATTTGCTTGCACTGTAATTCCAGGCACAGAGACTACTTCTGGGAATACCTAGATTAAGCTGTAGACCTTTCAGAGTTTTTAGATACACAGGTTTTTGGGTTTTTGTTTAATATGCCTAGCCCAATGACTACTGCACTGTAACTATTATTGCTACTGTTGTTCTCAATATCATTGATTGTACGCCTTCATAAATATTCTAATAATTAACTGTTAATCTCCTGATGTCATGAAATAAGATTTACCCACTCCACTTTCTGAGAGATTCCAGCCACTCCAGATTCCACTTTCTGAGAGATGCAGTTGATCAGGAGAGGCCAGGTCAGCCCAGCTGGAGCTAACAAACCTTTGTACGCTTTTCACATGAAAGTCTACCAAATTCATGCGTGCATTGGTTAAGAGTTGTATAGCCCCCATGCACCTAGACACTCTATAATGATTACAAGTTTGCTTCCAGATAAAAAATATTAATAAGTGATTACTAGTACATTTAAAATAATATTATATTGCTTAAAACAAGATGATATTCATGGTATTCACGTAGCACCTCCACAGGCTTAACTCCAAGCTTACAAATATAAAAGCATTTTTTCCATTGCCCATCCCTTGTATAAATTTGTGTCTGGATAAAAAAAAAAACAGGTTTAAGAAATCAATTGACTATTCCCAGCGTTATTTTATTTTTCTTATACCCTTGTTTATCTGGAAGAAAGAGATCATATGTAAAGAGACACGAACAATCTCCTCAGTTGGTTCTAAGGAGATAATACTACACTGGCTTTCTATACATTTTTAGCTGAAGGAAGGTTGTATCACTTACTGCAAAAATCCCACATCAAAAAATATTGTAGAAAATTGATGGTGACATTAAGTATACTTACAGACATCTGATGAGTATTTCTTTTCCAGCCCCTAGTCATCCTTCTGTAATTTTCAGGTTAGAGGTAAATGCTAGTGTGCATGGCCATCTGCTCTACACCTTCTCACCTAACACACTTACGATAGGTCACCTTGTGAGCCTGACTCCACTTTCCTTCCTTTAAAATCATGTCACTTGGTTGCAGTAACCAGCCCACCTTCTCTATCATTTCTGTAAAATCTGTCATCATTAAAGGTAACTTTTATGCCTCCCAAGAGTCAGATTTACACATTACACAGCCTTTTCCCAGATGGCTTTTGCTGCAATGAGGTGAATACTGTAGTATTTCACCATCTGCACATGGAAGGTATTTATTCACATCTTTATTCTCCATTGGCCAAGAAGGGAAAGGTGAAACAACTTGTATGAAGCAGAGATTTTGTTCTAAGCACTATCACTAATAGTAGGAACTTTACACACATTATCTGTATTTATCTCCACAGCAAGTTTAAGAAGTACAGTAGTCCTCCCTTATCCATGGCAGATATATTCTAAGATCCCCAGTGGATGCCCTGAGACCATGGGTAGTACTAAACTCTATAGATACTTTGATTTTTTCTATACATACATAACTGTGATAAATTTTATAAATTAGGCAGAGTAAGAGATTAACAATAATCAATAACTCATTTATTACTGATATTGTTAAATATAATAAGGGTTACTTGAAAACAAGCATTGTAATACTGTGACAGTTGATGTGATAACCCAGATGGCTACTAAGTGACTAAGGGGTGAATAATATAGGCAGGGTGGATATGCCAGACAAAGGGAGGATTCACCTCCCAGGCAGGACAAAACAGGATCGTGAGAGATTTCATCATACTACTCAGGGTGATGCACGATTTTAAACTTACAAATTGTTTATTTCTGGAATTTCCCACTTAGGATTTTTAGACCTCATTGATAGCAGGTAACTGAAACCACAGAAAGCAAAATCATGGACCTGGTGTATTGTCATCTCTCTTTTTCAGAGGAGAGAAGAGAAGCACAGATTGTTATACATGTCACTTCACCAAAGTCACGCAGCTAAGTGGTGGAATCAGAACTCAAACATACATATGAAGTCTATATACTATTTGTTAAAAATCTACACAATTTTATTTTGTTTTGGAATAGAACTTACAAACAATGAAGTAAATAAATCTTAAATGTGCCATCCCTGAATTTTGACAAATGAGTACACATGAGTAACCCAAACTCCTATCAAGATATGTAAGACTACCATCACTCCAGAAACATCCCAGTGATGTTGCTTTTTCCCAGAAAATCCCATTCCACAGTCCCACCAGAGTAGCCTCACTGCTCTCATATGGTTACAGCATGGATTAATTTTATCTATTGTAGAATTTCATATAAATTGAATGACACAGTATATGCTCTTTTTCAAGGATTCTTTCAACAAACACAATTTAAAAATTTTGTTTGTTTCATGTTCTTGAGTAATATTTCATTTTATGAGCATATCAGTTCATCCATTTTCATATTGGTGGACATCTGGGCTGGTTCCAGTTTTTGGTATTTTTGGTTTTTTTACCTTCTTCCCAAATAAGTTTACTGTACCTGGCCAAGCGGTACGCTCTTTCTAGTTCATTTTTCTGCACTTTTCTTTACCAGAACTTAGTTGAGGTATACGATTTGATGGAGGAGACGGGGGAGAGGAGTGGGAAGTTGGAGAGAGAGAGGGAATCCTCCCTTCTCTGTTCAGCACATCTCACTGTCACTCTGTTTGAAAGCTCAAAGTCAAGGGTTGCATGTAGTCATTTCTTTAAGTAGTTACATATTTAAAAAATTATATTCACATTTATGAATCAATATTTATTTACTATATTTTATACTTTTAATGATCATACATCTAATAACTTTAAAAAACATTCTTATATTTGATGATGCTTTATCAATTAGAAATGCCATTTTCTCTTTTTAAGTGTACTTAGCAAATATTTCAAATTATGAATATGCCCACTTGGTGGTATCATGCAGGATTCTATTATGACTCAAATAAAGTTACCAAAATTATTTTAAATTATTCTAAAATCACATGACAGTTAAGAATATTCCATATTTCCTTTCTGACAGCACATTTTTCCTAATAATAAATATCTCTGTAAATATTTTGAAAACTCTTTTAAAAGAATAATAATTTTTACACATTATTTGAAAACCTATGATCTGTAACAACTTTTTTTTTTTAAATTATCACATCTGCTTTCTTACCACAGGTGGAAAAAATCTCATTACTTTAAATGACAAAAAAACTTGTCAAAGAGCTTCCAGAGATTATTCAGAAATCACATATTTGAAGGAGAACTCATAATCACATATCTATCACAATGACACGGAGTTTCAGATGATAATTAAGGGGTGTAAGAGTTACTGTCTATAGTCACACAAAATACGTGACTTTTCCGTCCTCACTGAGCTGTGTAGATGAGGATGTTATGTGAAAAATTAAAATGTCATTAAAAGACAATGGACATAAACAGTTGGAGCAATAGTCCATGATTGCATAGCATAAGAAACACTGAAGAAGAAATTGTCTCGGCTTATCTCAGGATCGTAACTAGATTATTCTAGCTAAAGCAATTGCACAGGACTCAACAGACTCTTGGTTCTGTCAGAACCTACACAGTAAACATATTGGACACACAGTGGAAATGTGTATTATAGCTCAAAGCTGAGGAAAGGAGACCCTAGGAAGGCCGGTAGACTCACCCTGCCTGAAACGAGGCTCATGATGTTGTGAGTTTACCAGGGTTGCCCAGTTTCTAGCTTGGGTCACCTAAAACAGGATACTGACAGAGCCAGAACTGTGGCGGCAGTATGTGCTTAGGATTAACACACTATATCACCTCTCTAAGCACTGGTTTCTTCATTTATAAACTCTTTCTTCTAGAGGTTCTTGTGATGATTAAACAATATAACAAATAATTCTCCTAGTGAATGCTCAGTGAATATTATTAAGATAGATAACATGTATCCTGTGCTTATGATGTACCAGGTGATCTTCTAGGTGCTTGTGGTAAATTGCTTCAAAATTGTCCCCGAGGGATCATGCCTCCCTAAGTTGAGGCTTTGTGTAGTCCTCTCACACATTAAATCTGGACTGGCCTTAAAACCTGTTCAGATCAACAGGAGACAGCAGAAGTGACAGTGGGACTGTTCTGGGCTTAGGCATTAAGAGACTTATAGCTTCTGCTTTTGTTCTCTTGCTATCCTGAGATGTAATGTCTCCTTCAATAAAAAAGGTCATACAGAGAGAGAGTGAAACACTGAAGGATGAAAGGCACAAGGAAAAAGGAGGCCCGGACAGTTCTCAGTCACTCCGATCATCCAATCAAGCTGTGGTGCCAGATGTGTTACACTGTAGTCACAGGGAAGCTGCCAACTGACAGAAAACACACCAATGAGCCCAGCCAACACCACAGGGAGCAAAAGACATGTCAGCCACCTGAGCCCCAACATGAACAAATGAGTGGTTATAGTTTTAAGCTACTAAATTTTGGGGTGACTTGTTACATAGTATTAGTAAATTGGTATAGCTGACTGATACAGTTACCTTTATGATTCTCATTTTACAGATGAACAAATGGATGTACAGAGGACTTAAACACACTTTCTGAAGTCACACAGCTAATGCATAGCAGAGCAGGGATTCTACTGAGGCAGCTGGCTTCATAGCCGACCCATGCAATCACCACAGTAAATGGCACTCTCTAGGCTGAGATCAACTATCTTTCTTTTCTCCTGAAACAAGCAGCCTAAATCTCAAGTCTTGGTGGTGGTGGTGGGGGGGTGTCATTCAGTCTTTTCAGGTATCTTTATGAAAGCTGACCCAAATTCTTTCTTCTCTTGGGGTTTCTGTTGGTCATGCCTCCAATGAAATAAGCTAAGTAATGAAAGGAGTCATATAGAAGTGTACATATATTTTGAAACTTGGCAATGAGAAGGAAAATGACAATCTAAAACAGGAAGTTTATATGGATATATATTTTTAATGGACATTTGCTGGATTTTGGCTACTCAGTCTCCATTCCCACCTTCTTTTTGCAATAACACAGCAATTTCTTTCTTTTTTTTTGAAATTCCCTCTCAGCAACTGGAAAATATATGGTATGGGAGCTGATAACTGCATCTCCTGACTCCTCCTCCCAAGGGAGAGACATTAACTCATGCTGAGGCAAACATATACTTTCTTCCTAGAATTCGAGTTGTAGTACCAAGTGAGGACAAGAATATAAGCATTAATTAATTCCATTTGTACAACTGCAGCGAAACTGCAAAGCAACTCCAGCCATCAACACCTCTGGTTTTATTTCAATTGTTTCAGCCTTCCTGCAGCCCTAGATCTATCCCTGCCTCATGTACCTCACATTAATAGTGTCTCTTTTCCTCCCACTCTTGTCTCTCTTTCTCTCTAAAAGCTAGCAACCAAAGAAACCATATTAATACACATATTCATTGCATATGCTTTTACAAATTCTGATAATCCTAGATATCAACAACTCATAACCAAACCTAGATATTCAGATAAGTTAGCAATTTAGTATACAAAAATTTTCAATAAAATGTGCTGTTCATGAGGACCTATGATGTTTTCAAGCATTCAGAACTGTTTGATTAAAAATCAGACTGAATTAAAAATCAAAACCATAATCCTGCCTACAAGTTTCACAACAGAAAATCACTAAAACAAAAACAACTCACTGCATATCAATCTTATGAACATACCAAAATATGTTAAATAAAATATTATTAAATTGTGCAAATATAATAAAAATAATAAATTGTGATAAAAATTGGTTTATTCCTGGAATGCAGGGGAGATTTAAAATTAGAAAATCTGTTAATAATATCACACATCAAAAGATCAAAGAAAAGACAAATAGCCAATATTGTCAATATTGTCCAACAAAGTTCAGTGAAAAGTAAAGATATTTTGAGTAGATTAACATGAGAAATAATAACTACTGAAATAAAAAGTCATCATCATTCTTAAGGGCACAATATCCCAAATTGTATTTTATTAATCTTAATATACCCTGGTAATTGAAAATATCTACGTTTTAATTGATGTGGAAATGGTGGTTTTAAAAAATTATGGTATTTAGAAGTCTATCCCAAAAGGGACACAGAATTAAGTGCTTTCAATATTTATTGTTTCTTATTCGATGAATGCATCCTTTCATCATTGAACCACTCTGGGCACTAGTTTTCCAAAAAGTATAATGACATAAATGGTACAATAAAGGTCTCATTATTAAATTATTGAAAAGACAAGAATTTCCATTTACACCATTATTAACATTTTCCTATTAATTCAAACTGATTAAATTAAAAAAGAAAATATAGGAAGTAAGGTGTATTGTAAAGGACAGGTAATATTTATCCCATTTTTTTCATGACATTATTGTTGAATGGAAACCCAAGAACACCAACCAAAAAGCAATTTAAAATAAAAATAAAGTGTTGTAACAAATGAAGTCATGAATTTGAAGACTGAATATTATAAAAGTGTAGACATGTATAGCAATGTCAAAAATGTAAATTTTAAGGAAACTGGCAACTAGAAACATATTAGAAATAAAGGAAATAAATTTCTCCAGAGAATGTTTTTAAGTTATGAGGATCCTACTATAAAGATTTTAAAATATTATGAAACTATAATAAGTAAGATACTATTTTGTCAGTATAAGATGGCAAGTCAAAAGACAGAACAGAATGCTGATACATATCTGATATGTTAATGAATTAAATATGTGATAAAAATGAAACTTCAAATAAAAAAAAAAGGATGGCATTCAATAAATTGGGTTGGAACAATTTAAGTAAGAGCTCTGCATTGTATCTTCATATAGATCAATTCCAAAGGAATTTAAGATCAAAAGGATAGACTAAATAAAGAAACTAGATAAATATTAGGTTAAATATATATCTTTGGAGTTGGATTTATCTTTAAAATCATAGGTACACACATTTTCTTTAAAGAAATAACAGATGTATGGTTTAAAATCCAAAAAAGTAAACAAAAAATTTGTATGGCAAAAGTAAGTTATAAGAAAAGAATAATATCTTTATAATACAATAGTTTCATAAATCAATAAGAAAAAGGTATACTCTATCAGAAATCTTGGCAAAGAACACAGATAATCTATATACATGCACAAATACAGACAATGAAATTATCAATAAAATATTTTTTAAAATGCAATGATAATAGAATTTAGAGAAGTGCAAATAACGATAAACTCTTCTCTCTCATCAAACTGAGAAAGGTATAAATAATGACGATATACAATATCAGTTAGACTATTAAGAATGCAATGATTTCTAGCAAAAGTATAAATTAACATTATTTCAAATAAGCAAATTTGACAATTTTCATCAAAAGCCCTAAATTATTATTTGATTCAGCAATTATACTTCCAGGAATTTATTCTAAGGCTATTATCATGAACACAAGCAAAGATATATATGCAAGAATATGTTATAAATAAACAGTTTTAATGAGAAAAAATTCATATATCACACAATTCATCCAATTAAAGTGAACATTCCATTTATATATATATTTACAGGACTGTGCAACACAATTTAATTTTAGAACATTTTTGTCACCCATAAAAGAAATCCCTTGCCTATTAGCAATCAATCCTCATTCTGTTCCCTCCTCCCTACACAGACACCTCAGCCCTGAGAAACCACAAATCTACCTTCTGTCTCTATAAATTTGCTTAAAATGGAAATTCAATACAAATGGAATCAAATAATGCATGGATCTTTTGTGACTGATTTCTTTCATTCAGTTTAATGTTTTCAAGGGCCATCCATGTTGTAGCATGTATCATTACTTCATCTCTTCTCATTGCCAAATAATATTTCATTGTATGTACATATTCATTTTATGTATCTATGCAAATAATGGACATTTGGGTTGTTTCTATTTTTTGGCTGTTTTGAATAACTATTTTATAAATATTTGTAGGCATATTTTTATTTGAAGAAGTTTTCATTTTTCTTGGGTATATACTGAGGAAATGATTTGCTGGGTCATACCATGACTTGGTTTTAACATAGTGCGGAACTGCCCAACTCTTCCAAAGTGGCTCACCACTTTACATTCCTAGCAGCAATGAATGATGTTTCCAATTTTTCCACATCATTGTCAATATCCATTAAGGTTTTTTTTATTATAAACAACACAGCATAGATGGAATTATATCATGTTATGTTTTTTTATTTGCATTTTCCTAATGGATAATCATGTTGACCATCTTTTCATGTATTTACTGGTCATAGTATATCTTCTTTAGAAAAATTTCTATTTAAATTAATGCTTATTTTTATGTAGTTATTATTAATTTGTAAGAATTTTATAAATTCTGCACATAAAAACCTTATCGAATATATAATTCACAAATATTTGCTCCAATTCTGTAATTTTTTTCACACTCTTAATAGTATTATGTGCAGCCAAAAGTTTTAATTTAGATGTAATCCAATTTATCTATTTTTTCTTCTGTTGCTTGTGCTTTTGGTGTTGCATTTAACATTCCTAATCCAAAACATAAAGATTTTATGCCTATATTTGTTTCAAAGAATTTTATAGCTTTAGGGCTTACATTTATGTCTGTGATTCATGGTGAGTTAATTTTTGTGTATGGTATAAGATAGCGATCCAATTTCATCCTTTTCATGTGGAGATCTAGTTTTCCTGGCACCATTTGTTAAAAAGACTATTATTTGCCTCATTTGAATTGTCTTGGAACCCTTATTAAAAATCAGTCAACCATAATGGTGTATTTGTGAACTCTTAATTTCATTCCAGTTATCTATATGGTTAGCTTTATGAAAGTGCCACGCTGTATTTGATTACTGTAGCTTTGTAACAAGTTTTGAAATCGAGAAACGTGAGTTCTCCAAGTTTGATCTTTTTCAAGAATTTTTTGGTGATTCTAGGTCTGTTTAATTTCCATATAAATTACAAAATCAGATTGTCAATTTCTTCCTAAAAGTATCTGGGATTTTGATAGGAATTGCGTTAATTTTGTTGCTCAATTTGGTCTGTATTGCTATCTTAATTAATGTTAACATTTTTGATCCACAAATATGGTGTGTCTTCCATTTATTTAGATCTTCCATAATTTCTTCCAATAACATTTTGTAGTTTTCAGTGTACAAATCTTACAGTTATTTTGTTAAATTTATTTCTAGCCTTTTTTTTTTTTTTTTTTTTGATACAGGGTCTTTCTCTGTCACCCAGGGCTAGAGTGCAGTGGTGTCATCATAGCTCACTGCAACCTCAAACTCCTGGGCTCAACTGATCCTCCTTCCTCAGCCTCCTGAGTAGCTGGGACTACAGGTACACGTCACCATGCTACCACACCTGGCCAAAAGGTTTCTATTTTCCATAGAGATGGGGGTCTTCCTCGGGCTGGTCTTGAACCCCTGATCTCAAGTGATCTTCCCACCTCTGCCTCCCAAAGTGCTAGGATTACAGATGTGAGCAACCACACCTGACCTCTAGCTGTTTTTTGATACTATTGTAAATAGAATTGTTTTTCTTAATTTCATATGTGGGATATTCATTGTTATTGTATAAGAATAGAATTGATTTTTTAATATCGCTTTGGATCCTGCAAATTTGCTGAATTATTCTATTAGTTCTGATAGTTTTTTAATAGATTCCTTAAGATTTTTGCTATATATAATTATGTTTTCTGAAAATAGAGATTGTTCTACTTATTTATTTATTTATTTATTTTTTCCAGTTTGGATGTCTTTTAGTTCTTCTTCTTCTTAACTAATTGTCCTGCCTAGACCATACAGTACAATTTTAAATAAAATACCAAGATGGGACTCCCTAGTCTTGTTTCTGACCTCAGTGGGATGATGTTCAGTCTATCACTATTAAGTATGATGTTCATTGTCAGTTTTTCATATGCCTTTTATCAAGTTCAGAAAATGCCCTTCCATTTCCAATTTGTAGAATATTTTTTATCATTAAAGGCATTGCATTTTGTCAAGTGTTTTTTTGTTTGTTTGTTTGTTTGTTTGTCTGTGTGTGTCTTTGTTGCAATGCTTATATGGTTTTTGACCTTTATTCTACTAATATGGTATGTTATATTGATTTCTAGATATTATATAAACCTTTCTTTCCCAGACTAAATCCTTTCACTCATTTGTTATTTAGAAACGTGTTGTTTAATTTTCACAAGAGTGAGATTGTATCTGATTTTGTATCTGATTTCTCATTTGATTCCATTGCCACCAGAAAACATGTGTTGCATAATTTTAATCCTTTTAAATTATTAAATTATAATTTCTTAGATAAAATATCTTATGGACTAGCATATGGTCTACCTGAAAAATGCTCCATGTGCACTTCAAAAACTGTATTCTGCTGCTGTTGAGTAGAGTGTTCTATAGATGTCTGCTAGGTCTAGTTAGTTTGCAGTGTTCAGGTTTCTATCTTGTTGATTTTCTACCTATTGCTTTTATCAAATATGAAAATTTTTGTATTGAAATATCCAATTATTATTTTTCAATTGTCTATTCCTTCCTTCATTTACGTCAGTTTCTTGCTTAAAGAATTTCAGGACTCAATTAAGAGAAACATGTATCTTCCTTTGAATTTTAATTGTTTAATAATTATTATATTTAATATATATAAATATATAAAATGTGTTTAATGTTATTACTGACATGGTTGGATTAAAATCTGTCATTTTGCTTTTTGTTTTCTACATGTATGTCTTTTTTGTTACTCTATTTCTTCCTTTTTTCTTCTTATGTACTGTATATTTTATAATAAAACATTTTAATTCTTTAGTAAATTTAAGTTACATTTTTTTAAAAATTGATGAATAAAAATTATATATATTTATCATGTAAAACATGATGTTTGGAGATATACATATCTTGTGGAATGGCACAATCAAGCTCATTAGCATGCATAATATCTTGGACACTCATCACAGTGGTGAGAACATGTAAAATCTCATTTAGCAATCTTCAAAATACATTTTTATTAATTATAGTCAGTATTTTGTAAAATAGATCTCTTGATCTTATTCATCCTAAGTGAAATTTTGTATCCTTTGGCAAATATCTCCCAGACAACCAATCTGTCCAGCCTCTGCTACTCTCTGCTTTTATCAGTCTTTGATGAGTTTGATTATTTTAGATTCCATATATAAATGAGGACATGCAGTACTTGTCTTTCTGCACAAGGTTTATTTCACTTACAACAATGACCTCCAGCTTCTTACATATTGTCACAAATGTCATAATTTCCTTTATTTTTAAGGTTGAATGGTATTTCATTATGTATATTTATCACGTTTTCTTTATCCATTCATCTACTGAGGAACAATTAGGATGATTCCATTATCTTGGCTGTTGTGAATAATGCTGCAATGAACATGAAAGTGCAGACACCTCTTCAAGATAATGATTTTATTTTCTTGGGATATATATCCAGTAGTGGAATTTCTGGATCATATGGTAATTCTATTTATTTATTTATTTATTTTGAGACAGAGTCTTGCTCTGTTGCCCGGGCTAGAGTGCCATGGCATCATCATAGCTCACAGCAACCTCAAATTCCTGGGCTCAAGCAATCCTTCTGCCTCAGTCTCCCAAGTAGCTGAGACTGCAGGCATGTGCCATCATGCCTGGCTAATTTATATATATATATATATATATATATATATATATATATATATATATATTTATATGTCAAGATCATTTCTTTTTATTTTTTTAGTAGAGACAGGATCTTGCTCTTGCTCAGGCTGGTCTCGAACTCCTGACCTTGGGTAATTCTATTTTTAATTCATTGGAAAACCTCCATCTTGTTTTCAACAGTGGTTGTACTGATTTACATTCCCACCAACAGGGTGCAAGGGTTTCCTTTTTTCCACATTCTCTCCAACACTTGTTATATTTTGTCTTTTCTTTTCTCTCTCTCTCTCTTTTTTTTTATTTCAGTACATTACAGGGATAAAAATGTTTAGGTTACATATATTGCCTTTGCCCCACCCGAGTCAGAGCTTCAAGTATGCCCATTTCCCAGAGGATGTGCACCGCACCCATTAGATGTGAATATACCCATTCCCTCCTCCTCCCTCCCATCTGCCCGACACGCGACGAATGTTACTACTATATGTGCACTTAAGTGTTGGTCAGTTAAGTCAGTTAATACCAATTTGATGGTGAGTACATATGATGCTTGTTTTTCCATTCTTGGGATAGTAGTAGAATGTAGTAGTAGTAGAATGGGTTAGTAGATGGGTTAGTAGTAGAACCGCTTAGTAGAATGTAGTAGTAGTAGTAGTAGAATGGGTTAGTAGATGGGTTAGTAGAATATAGTAGTAGTAGTAGTAGAATGGGTTAGTAGATGGGTTAGTAGTAGAATCGCTTAGTAGAATGGGTTCCAGCTCTATCCAGGAGAATACAAGAGGTGCTACATCACTATTGTTTTCTGTGGCTGAGTAGAACTCCATGGTATACATGTACCATAATGTTCTTAATCCACTCATGTATTGATGGGCACTTGGGTTGTTTCCACATCTTTGCCATTATGAATTGTGCTGCTATAAACATTCTAGTGTAGATGTCTCTATTATAGAGTGTCTTTTGTTCCTTTAAGTAGATGCCCAGTAATGGGGTTGTTGGGTCAAATGGCAGTTCTAGGCCGGACACGGTGGCTCACGCCTGTAATCCTAGCATTCTGGGAGGCCGAGGCAGGCGGATTGTTTGAGCTCAGGAGTTCAAGACCAGCCTGAGCAAGAGCGAGACCCCGTCTCTACCAAAAATAGAAAGAAATTAATTGGACAACTAAAAATATATAGAAAAAATTAGCCTGGCATGGTGGCGCATGCCTGTAGTCCCAGCTACTCGGGAGGCTGAGGCAGTAGGATTGCTTGAGCCCAGGAGTCTGAGGTTGCTGT